>JAQGBX010000228.1:0-41996 GCA_034698745.1 Megaphyllum sjaelandicum | reverse complement strand
GGAGCGATACTTTCAGAATATATCCCTACGGTATACGCAGCATTTGTCTTTGATTTGGCAGCATTGAAACAATGCTGTCGTCCATGAAAGCTATATACTAGTAGGCCCCTATCTGTGAGGGAAAAACAGATCTTAGGTTTGCTTTGAAAAATCCAAAAAGATTTTGTTTAAATGTTTACCAGACACATCGCGTCAGCATCAGGGAAGGTTGGAGCACTATAAACTCATAATTATTCCAGCATAAAAAACCGCAATTCTCTTACGTTATTTGGCTACTGTATATGCTAAATTAGAAGATCGTGCGAAGGGGTCTCGAGTTCTTTACTTAGACTGAAATCAGCTCGAAAATTCAAATTTTGTACCCCAATTTGCAATTATCAAAAAAATTTTAGGTAATGGCTCACGAGGAACGAGTATGGTATTGACTCGAGGACAAACATCGTGTAAATGTATACAGTGTACTTGTAATGGCAAAATAATGGACATAACCCCCGTTTCATCGTTTTAATTAATTTCAATTTGTGAAAACCTAGATAACAGTATAGTGAAAATGTACGCGTCAATTAATGTAATGTATAGGTAGGTCATTGAGTAAAAACTTTTTCATTCGCTCGTACATGCTATTAATATACGAAATGATTGTATAAAAATGACGCGTGCAGGTTGACCTTCCATAAATGAACGTATTGTTTATTGCCATCGAAGATCAACACTGGAGCGTCGCAAAATCTTCGAACACGATCGAATAATTGGTTTTATTAGTTTAATTAAAACGTTCATCGGGACAATTTTTATTATCAGAAACACGAAATTGTGATGGCCTCGCTGCGTGCCAGCACACTTTCATCCCGTAATGGCCTAGACGTGATTGGATGATCTAATTTTTGCTACATCTAAAACACGCTTACCGATACGCTGTTTTTCCTAAAGCTCCTATTGAATCATAACTGCACGCTCGTTAACGAGACTTTATAATTATGGTTCTTAAAGCGTTCCAAATTACACAAAGAGCGTCTTGGCGGGCCTACCGACGATTTGCGTGAATCTACTTAGCAATTATTATAAGTATAAGGCAAATTTGGGCGGATGAAAATGGCCGAAAATATAAGCTATAAGCTGTTTAAGGCCACCATAATTGGCGGTTGGCCATTTCTTCTTCTTCCTACTTAATGAGTCACTCAACGATTGATTAAAAGCGATACGATTTCTAATTGTTGAACCCACTTTAATTCGCTAATTGAACCGTTTAATTGCACTGCGCCTGCGCAGTGCCATCACCTCGCATTATTGCCCGGAAGCGGATGTCGTCATACCCTGCCATGGGGTATCGACGGAGGATGAAGCAAATAGCTTTAGCTCTTGTTAAGAAGAACTCGCTTAGACGAATTTTGAATAGCACGAACTGGCCAGTCCACGTCCTATAGAGTAAAACGTTCCGAAATCTATAATGGGGGAATAATATTAATTTTTTCGGCTAATACAAATGAATTTTTGAGATGTTAATGTTAATTTCTTCGTTTATGATGAATTCCGATTTCTGATATTAGGCTACACATTTAATTCGGCTATTACTAATGACTTTTTGAGATAATGGTTTCTCCGTTTAAGACGAATTCTGAACTCGGATATTACACATTTTCGTCTAAAACTATAATGGATTTTTGAGATACCGAGCATTCGCGCTATGTTAGGTTAAAACTATTACTTGATATAGACAATACAGGTGTATTAAAAAGATACTTTATAACGGGAAGTTATCAGATTATGTTGCAGCACCTTCCCAAACGTGGCTATATAGGATTTTCATCCAAATTTCGATGAAACTTTAGTTCATATCGTTGAAGTTATGTGCTCCATCCTTCAACTCAATTCGATGAATACGAACTATACGATTTAAACGAACAAATTGTGACGTCCCTTTAAATTCGTCTTAACGAGGTTCGACCGAAACTTCTAAAAGCTTGATATGACATTACAAATGTTTCGTCCTATTGATTTTCTCGTATTCGATATGAGAAGGTAAACTCGAGATCGATCTCAGAGCATGCAGGTATAGCGCAACATCGCTTCAGGGTCCAGTGGTCCAGTTATGTCCAGCGGTTGTTCGACCGCTAGATGACCAGCATATTTTCGTCGCAAAATGCTCATTTCCATGGCGCTTTCAACGTATGATTGCCCATCAGCAACCGCAACTGTTTAAATAATGCAAGTGCGTATTCCCCTAAGTTGAACCTTAGCGTGCATTAAGTTCGGATTCAAACCAGTATTTAAGATGGGCCACTAGAGCAACTCCCTAACGAGCCGTTAAAAATCTGCCTGCAAGTCCATTTTCCGAAAGGTGGCGTTAAGTGGAGAGGAGGGGGGTAAAGAGCAGCGCCCCCTGGCGGCCGCCTCGTTGGTTTATGGCGGTTTTTTTTGCACTTCATAATAAACATTCTTCCCCCGCAAATAAATGCATAAAAGTAAGGCTGCAAACGGGGTGAGCATTTCTTAGTACTTAGCCATCCATCGCCAGATTCGGAGCTGAGGTAATTTCCTTTAATGGCCATTGTTTCGGAGATTAATTAGGGGAAGGCTATTCTGGAAAAAATCTTCCAACTGGGATATAAATTACGAGGATGGTTTAAAAGCAAAGGTTTGCCTCGGCGCAGCCTGCGTCCAATCGATTCTCATCTTTTCTTGGAAAGGTCCCAGATTTTGCTAAATTGTAGCGAGGATTTTTACCGAAATCAATAAAAAACCCAGCTCTCGCTTCCTTCTTGTATCTATAGCAACTCTTGAGGCTCCGTTGCTTTCCTGTTCCTGCCTCATCTTTGTTTCCTTTTTTGGGGAGAAATGAAAGCCCTTTTAATTATGAAAACTGCACGAATTGGAAGGGATGCTTTTTGAAGATCAGAAATTCGATCGAGAGTTTGCATACGGTTTCGTAATGCCCAGAAAATAACTGGATTCCAGCACTTTTGGTTCCCTGGCGTTTTGTTATCAACTGATAAAATTGATCTTATTGAAATAAATTCTGTTTTTATGAACGGTTGCATCAACTCTATTTTTCTTTGATTTTTATCGCTGATTAAGTACCTTTTAATCGTCGGTGATGCAGTTCGTTATGATGTTGAAAAACAAAATGGCAGAAAATTATACGTTTTATCTCGGATTGAGAAAAAGCCACGATGTTGTAAATGTTGTATGAGATGCGTGACATATGTTATATGAAGTATTTAAAGTCAACGGATTTAATAAAAATACAAATTGCGTTCGTTTGCAAAATTGTTTTCGTTAGTTGTTTTCCAAAGAATTTTAAAATTCTTAGTGTTATTAATCAATTACATAATAACGATGAAAAATATAATTGATATATCATTGATTGTAATTGATTATATATAGAGGCGTTCGTGTGAAACTTACACATTTATATTCTTAAATTTATTGGAACGTTTTTGTCTAAGATTATTTTCAGAAGAATCTTAAATATTTAAAATTCTTAAGTCTTATTAGTCAATTTAAAAAATCAACATTTTCCTACTATAATTGATATGTAATTGCATGATTATACTGCATGCTGCAGTACATGTAAAACTTTATTCCTTAATTTATTTGAACGTTTTCAATCAGATCGAGGTAGTTTCAGAAGATTCTTAAAATCATTAAATGTATTAGTATAAATTAAGCAACAATACAATTCTTCCAACTTATTGATTATAATGTATATACACGTAAGTCTATTTATTTCAGTTTCAAGCTCTTGAAAATTCTTCCAAATAAGTCAAATCATGTCATTTATCTACAATTTTCACTCGTTTTCCTCCAACTTAACAAGCAATGTCAAGCAGATTTTTATTTAGCTATAGTTGAGAAACTCTCGCATGCAATTGATTGACGATGATTGCTATCGAAATACGGCATTCGTGATGTTTAAACTCGTGATATATTCTTTTATAAAATGGTTGAAAATGTTATATTTTTTTTTCAGCGATGCATTTTAAACTGACATTTTTCCATGATGCACTCGTATACTACACGCCACATGGCTTTTTTTTTTCTCAATATGGCGGGTAAGAATTTGGCAAAAAAATGTTGAAGAAGCAAACGCTGATGGTCTGCAACGGTATTTGAAGACCACTTCTGTTATATACGACTAAGAACTGGTTTCAAAAATGCCACGTTACGAAATAGTTGGGCTCCCAAACACCCTTCAGGACGCTTTTAAGATACGTCTAACCATTACATAAACCACATGCAACTCAATGTTAAAAAGTGAGGGGAAATAACACACGGGCCATGTACGAAATAAATGAAATTTTAAAAAATTCTAGCGCCTACAATATCCATCTTTCTTTCAACCCCCCTCATTTCTTCCCCTGCATCCGCCTATTGTTCTTTTTCCCTTATTCTCAATGCCATTGGACGTACCTCGGTGGTCTGAAATATATTTTAAAAACAAAAATAAATCTTACGACCATCCATGAAACATTAGCCTCATTTAAAATCCTTTAGAATTTCCGTCAAAAATGCATACCCTCGGAATAGTATTATGATGGAAACAAAAGACTTTGTGAGTGCGCGTCCACCATCGTTGATTCGTCAGTTTAGCATCGAAGTTAACGGCGGTAAAACGGCCCGTTATTATTCTGTGTTGAACTTACACGGCCCATGATGCAAACTATACGATGAATAAAAAAAATTACAAGTAGGCTATACAATCAAAGACTTAATTATCCTTTGTTCGCTGAACTTTAAACGCACTTTAACCACTTTATTATTATTATTAAGTCAACTTGACCACTTTTAACTTATCGCAAATTCAATTAATTTAAGATTTGTTGAATATGATTTATTAACGTAGTTTTTATAGCTAGTAATTTGAATTGTCATAAAAGGTTTTTTTAAATCTTTGTTTGGCTATATATACGTTTATAGTTCTTATCGTCGAAAAACTTGAAAAAAAACTCGTTTTTGACTCCTGTTTTCTACAGTACTTCAATTGCATTTTTATAAACATTTTATTTCGCGAGGTTTGATTAAATATTCATCGAAATTGTTATTTTTTCTTGACTTTCCACGACATTCGTGACTTTCGATTTGCTCCCTTGAATATATGCATGCGCGTGTTTTCTTAAGATCACCATGGCCTATAAAATTTGACTCCTGAATGTGGATAAGTTATTAAAAATTTGTTTTATGGAGTGTTTATGTGGTCGGAAACGAGCTATTAAATTTAAAGACAACATTTAATTGATGTAAATCAGAGTTAGTACCCTCGAAAGTGGCGCTATCCCTTCTAATATCGCTTACATACCGTGAGCGGACAAACTGAAATTTTCAAGTAAACTTGAATTTTTACGGATGTTCCTTTGACCCGATAAAACTTAAATTACAACGGCGTACGATATAATCAAAAACATAATTAATCGAAAAATCATTGGCTTTTTACATACCTTGGTTATTCGTTGATTCGGAAACCTGTTATTTGAAGAAAACAAACCCTCTTGTTTGCTGCCACGGTGCTTGTTTTTTGCCATTCCCACTCGCGTTTTTTTGTTTTTTTATCATTGCAAAGTGCGGACGAAGTCGGTTTGGACCTCTCAGTCTCTGAATTCTTCGATGACTTTTTTTGTGAAAAAACTAAACGCTCATCTCTCGAATAATTGCCTTACGACTAATGATGTAGATTTGCCCCGGAGAGTAAAACATGGTTAAGTTTGGTCTGACTGATTGGCTGGCAAGAGCATTGGCCTACAAAAAAAATGCAAAAAAATAGGAGGGTTAAGAAAAAAGGGGATAAACGAAAGGACATGTCAGGTATATAAAAAATGAAACAAGGGCTTCGAAAGTTTGCTAAAGAATGTAGGCTCTCATTTTTTCCCCGAAAGTAAAAATACGCCAAAATTTCAATGTATAGTTGCCAACGTTTTTCTGATTGTTGCTTGGTTTTTTTTGTCAACGGACCGAAGAATTTTAAGGAAAATTCGTAGAAACTGTCGAAAATTCCTAAAATAGCACCGAAGAAAGTGAGTCTATGTATACATTGGATTCAAAGTTTAATTACGATGTTTTTTTTATGTTTAGTCAGATTTTGTTTTTGTCTGTTCGTGCAATTTAAATCTTTTTTTCTAATCTCATTATAGCGAAGTAGATTTTATTCTTTTTTGGCTTATTTAGGGCATATCGAAAGTCCTTAATGGTACAATTTTCTCAGTGTATACGATAAAAATATACAATTTTACAAATTTAAAAATAAACGGAAAGCTGAAAAACATATACAGTAGTACATACATGTATGTTATTCATTTTTACGAGTATTTCGTCATAATTGAAATACATGTTATTTGATTATTTATATTTTTTCAATTAAATGGTGATGTTTCTTTGTATATTTAATTCATTACTGTCACCACGTAATTGCATCGAACAATAAATTAATGTTTCTGTATATTGTCCTCTTCTCAGAATGAGTTATTTTGACTATTAGCCAACAGACAATATTTGTTGATTTATGTTTATTTCCGTCACTCCATTTTAATTCGCAAATTGTCTTCCGTGTATAAATGCGTTGTTGGTACGATGCCAAAATTATCCCGCCAATTTTATACGTAAATAAACGTCGTCTTTCCTATAACTTAGAACTTATTAAAGGACCTGGTCAATTTTCCACACGTACGGCCCATCGTATTGTGGGGTGGGACCCTTTTCGAGTTTAATACTAATTGTAAATTTTTTATTTGAACAAGTTTTTAAAATTTGTTGCACGAAAATACGATATTTAATACTTTTTGAGAGAAAATTTTAGAAATTATATCTGTAAAGCCTGCAATCAGTTTGAATCAAACTGAAAACTGACGACAGAAGGAACAAAAATGACATTGGATAAATATCATTAATTCTATTTATAAAAAGTTTATTTTCAAATATATACTGTATATGCAGTTGTGATGCTGGTATAGCATCACACCCTGATAGCGTTATAGCCATACAGTATAAAAATTAGCAAATCAAATGTGACTTCTCTGCAGTTTGAAACTGACAAATTTTAGATGCGAAAAGCTGATTTTTTCTTGTAAATATTACGCGTCGAATACAGTAAGTAGCCTACTTTATCCACTTTTTGACTAATGTCATACAGTAGTTATTATACCAAACTTGCATGGAATTAATATTTTATGTAAAATAAAGTAATTTCCCCGTTTGTTTTCTCAATTAAACAAAATGCAACACATTTTCACGCTTTGCTTAAAAATAGGATAAATTGTAAATGCTTTTTTTTTAATCGTACATATTACTATTATGTATTATCCGATTAATTATACTATTTCGTATTATTTCGTGTATTTTTGAGTAATTTTTTGCAGAAACAAAATTCCTTTTTAGAAATGCTTCTCATCGGCTTTAGCCACATTGACCATAAACTAATTTTGAACATTCATGTCTCGAAGCCAAATTTTCGACTCGTAACCGGACCGCCATTTTTTGTTGGGTGAACAGAAATGCAGAGTGGACGACTGGACGGCGCAACCATGAGGGGTGGGGTGGGGGACTCGCCAAAACGGGTAAGTTTTTGAATTTTTGTTGGGTGTCCATCTATGGCAATGGTCTCAGTCGGTTACCTTCATTCTTTTAACCCTCACCTTTTTAACAACCCCGAAACCATCTGTCAGCTTTACCCCCACAAAAAACTAGCGTGGAACCCCTCACTGGCAATGGGCATTGTTCGTCCCTCCGGAGTGGACGTACATGCCCCATGCGTCGGCACTTTTCACAGTTGTTTTTTTACACCTGGCCATAGACGCTTTTACCCCTGAGACCCGTTAACTTTTTTTGGTCTTCATTTAGGCCCATGGGGCACTCTGGGTAGACAACGCTCATCCGAGATACGCATCGAACGACATTTTGTCTAAAGGCCATTTTCTGAAGCAAAGTCCAATTAACATGGAAGAACACCTGGGGAAACACCTTTGTCACATCGTGATGTAAGAAACTCTTGCTGACCGACTTTTTTACCCAGTTTTTTTCAAGGTTTTAGGCGGAAAAACGAGCTTTTTAACGGCATTTCTCAGCAATTTGCACGTTCTTGGTGACGTGGGGTTTCGGGTTACTCGTCTGCCACATTTTCGACAATTTTCGACCAAATTTCGCATCGTGGATCCTTTACGTACCAAGGATTCGTCCGAAATGTATAACTTCGTAATTTCTGGATTCGGTTATTTAAAAGGTATGTATGGAAGAACGTTTTATAATATTCTCCTCTTAGAACTTCAAAAAGGTAAGAATCGATGAAGTTTTCTCAAATTCATTCATCAGAATTGTTTTCTCCGAAAGCCTGTGGATGTTTCTTAAATTTTTAATTGGCATCGGATGGTAAATTACATGAACTAGCTGTTGCGATCCGAGACAAATTTAGCGAAATTGTATGGTTTTTGGAGAGATATTTGCGAATGACGACGCTTGAATTCTAAAATTTTCATGTATGATATTATAGTTTATGAAAATTTTCATGTATGCTATAAGTTATAAAAAATTATAGCGGGCTATTTCTGTAAATTTTAAAAGCTGTGAAAAGACAGTTTATATATAAACTAATTATTTGCACGGAAGATATTTCATTTTTCTGATACAAATTTTAGGATACTACATCCCTGAACGATTCATAAACTTGAAATAACAACGGTGATATTTTAAATTATAGCTTTATTTTAAGTAAGTTTATTTTATAAGTTGATTTCCGAAAGCCTCGCCTGGTAATAAAGTTTATTTTAGTATACATGTGCACCTTATGTTTGTGTGTGAAACTATCAGAACTAGTGCAATGTGAAACGTTTAAACTATAATAACCATTAACTCGCAAAAAGAACAATTCAAATTTGACCCTTGAAACTTTAAAATTGCTTCAAGTTTTGAAAACTCTATGTAATTATTAAAATTAAGTATTGGTCGCATTTTAAATTTCTGCAAGAATTAATAGATTCATAAACGAAATTAGTGTAAATGGCAAAATGTCATAATCGATGGAATTATAAGATGAAAGTCGAGGAATTTAAGAGAAGTACGAATAAAAATATCAATATTTATATAATTCATATTTATTTGATATGGACTTATAAATCGCTCTATCTCTTACATGCAGTTTAGTGTATCAAAGTTGCCTTTTAAAAGTTGTTCAAATCGAAAATTAGTGATATCGCATGCGCTGTCGTAAAAATGTCTTAAACCAAATTTTTGATTGCACATGCACTATTAAACACAGCAACTGTGTCATTGATTAAATCGGTATTTCATTACCCATTAAATGTTGTAGAGCATGGCGCAACTGGCCATAAATATTTTATTCAAAATTTCAAATCGTATTACATTATCAAAAAACACTCTTGGTGCATAGTTTTTATGGTAAAAATTTAATCATAGACTTTCGAATCATTGCCTTGCCGCACTAACTTACTGTTGGCTACAAATTCCCAGAAATATTTTTAGTTTTAATATTTAAAGCCCTAGAAATACATGTATAGATTAAATGACATTTTCTATTCGTTTATCAGAAAAGTGTGGTTATTGTAAACACATCGTCAAGTTTAAAAAAAAAATTGATTACGGTGTTCGTAATAAGTAGTCTAATAATTAAAAAAATTATTATTATACCAACATTTACCTGCAACATGTCTAAAAGTCTCCTTATGCAGCTGAATACAGTATATAAATAACATTTTCTAAAATATGACAATTATATAATGTATAATTCAATCAATGGAAAACGAATTTCAACAATGAATGTGTTTGTATTCATTACATTTAATACTGTACAGTATATACAGTAATTGCAGTATAAAAAATTGGACTTATTTAATCATGTTCAGTATGTTGTAATCACGGTTAAAGAATTGAAATTCGAAATTTCTACACTGTGGATGATTTTGAAATAGTTTCTCCTTGATTTGGATTTATAAAATACAGCAAATTGGCTAAAAGCATTCTTATTTCGCAATATTTCGATACCATATATGGTCCATTTTATTTTTACAGCAGAATGTTTGAATTGGAATTTCATCAAGATACGTTTTCGGCTATTTTATGTTGCAATTCTTGGAAAAATTTGCCGGTCTTTTGATGTTTAGAGGGAATAAATATTTTGATTTAGTTTTTATTTCACTAAGCCAAACAGGCGCGTTGAACTTTGGATTCATTCGGAGCCCAAAATCCAGCTTTATTTTCATTCATAGCTCGACACTTGAAATGTTTTCATGACTTTTTTATTTTTAATTAAAAACAGACCCGATGATGTCCTATAAAGTGTATAATATGCCGTATAAAACTCGCAATCCTTAAACGGTTTAATTCATTGCAAAAATCCAACGGATAAGAACGTGTACATTTTTTGATAAATACTACAGTAATTTGACAGTGATCAACATTAAGGACGAGAAAATCACCAAAAAATGGTAAGCCCGAAAAATTGCTTCGGATTTTTTCTTCGCTGCACTGCACTAATTCTTCATTTTTTTTAGGTTTAAATTTAGTTGTCCAAAAATAGTTTTACTAAAACTCCATTTATTTGTTATGGTCCAAATGTATTTACTGTATATAACACGTTTTTGTTCTAATTACATGTACATTGTCTATAATTTTACAAAACTGTTTTATAAGAGACAACATCGTATATATACTGCATAATACTGAAATAAAACTACGAAGGGCGGCGATATCCCCAAACTTTCCTATAAAAGGCCGCCTTCGAGTCGAAGATCAAATTATGATAAATTTTATTCAAATACGATCGTATCTTTGAAATCTTTATTTTATCAGATATTTCCTCGAAGGTCTATATTGAAATTTAGATGTAATACTCAGATAATTAATATTACAGTAAAATAACTGATACCAGTATTTCAGTAAAATTTTTGTTCTTTTATTATGTTTTTTCATAATAAATAAATGTCAATTTATAATATACTGTATATACATGAATATATGAATACTTGAAATAATGTATACATGTACTGTATGTGCAGTGTATATTAACTATACCCCATTGCTGTAAGTGGTAATTACCAGGTACCCGTTCTATTCCTTTTCCCTATTAGGAATAAAATTATTATTATTGTTATATATATATATACTTACTGTAGATAACATACAGTATTTGTATAGGAACTTAACAAATTCTTTAAAACGTATCATAAATAAAAATATTCTGCATGTCATATATAAGTTAATAACTTTAAATTAATACAATACAGTGCTTGCGCAAAATTTGAAATTTTGGAAAATTGATATTTTCGTTAAATAAATGCAATAAAATCGCTGTACAGGCGTTGAATTTTTGTAACAAAGTCCACAGTTTAATGAATGATAGCTGCTGTATATTTATGCCCCTAGTTATTAACTGACTATGCGGCATTTGAAAAATCTAACCAGCCATTTAATAGATATTTTTCCGTGCTAAAATATTTTCGGAAATATAGTTAAATTCGCTCAATTAAAATTTCCAATGCCCAATTATGTCTACTTTATTAGGAATGAAACCACTGTTGATTGGTAAGGTATTTCAACATGTTTGGACAAATACGATACATTATTGAAACCCACAATATTTTTGCACGCACAAAATATTAAAATTGATAAAATGCTAAAAAACAAACCAAGTTAATATCAACGACTTAATAATATTAATAACTCTGCGAGCTTATACGATGCATGTACATGTACATTGTAGGCTATAGTTGGCACGGCTTTGAGTGTATTTTGATTAGTATAATGTACATGTAGCTTATAGCTTACAAGGACGAGCAAGTTCTCGTTAGTCTCGTGTATGTACACATTTTGTGTGTCTCGCCTGTCATAAGGAGGGCCTTAACCCCTTCTGCATTTCCATTCCCAGACCAACTAACAAGGCTTTTAACCGTGATATAAATTACCCTTTTTTTTCTTACTTCTTGGCATGTTTTCCGATTTGGGCGTGCACGCCAACATCGTGCGAGAGTCGAACCAACGTTGTTAAACTTAGTTTAGGACCTTTCTGGCCAACAATTTAGACGATTTTATTCGCAGCATTGCTATTGTAATACAAATTTCCAGTAATATTTTTCCTTAAAAATAGGGCGAAACGAGTTTGGAAAAAGGAAAATTTTCATGTAGAACCGAGTGAGTCGAACGAACTGACCAGATTTGCTCGGCAGGTGGCCAATGATGGATGGCCCGACGTGAATTTTAAGCTAACCCTAAAATAAGATATACGCAATTACTTTCTATAACCTCTTTATCTTGGGCGCTGAAGTGGTCCATGCATGATCTAAATACCGAGCGTCAATTAATGATAATCGACGATTAAAAGTAAATTTCGTAATAAAATTCAACTCGGAATTGAACTATACAGTTTAAAGAAAAGTAAAAGATGCTCGATATGTTATCAAATTTATACACTTTGACCACCTACAGTATACGTTAGTTGTTTTAATTTCGAAATTGAACGCGTTCGAGTATGTACGTGTTTTGATTTTATATGGAGTGACCTGCAGTTAAAAAATCTTAATTTAATTCTGCAATGTTAAAACTTGAATATGCATGGCTGGAACATTTGTCCATGAGGCGTATAATGAAAATTTGTTATGCAAATAAATAAGCTGGAATGATAATTTTAAATTATTTCTTCAGGACATACATCATGTATCGTACAAATCCTCGTACGATTCTGGTTGAGAAAAAAGCAAATCGAGGTTATCGGATATAAGTTACGATCGTTTAGGTCGTGAAAAATAACATGTAATGTAGCCTACAGCGAATGACTTTTGATCTAAGACAGCCGAAAGCGTCGATTACAGTTGTACATGTTGCATGAAGTGCCTAATAAACGGACTGCATGATTCTAGCCATGTTAGCTTTTACGAGGGGTGTTCATTAAGTTTCCGCGATCACTTTTTTTAAACAAAAAACGACTGTTTGGATTTTAATGAAATTTGGTAGAGAAATCCACGTAAACGTAATCTATTATTGAAAAAAAAATCTATTTTGCAAGGGAGCTGTATTTTTGGTATCGTTGTGGCAGCGAGTGTATATATATAGGCTACTTCGCTTAAAAAAACGTATGCCTTTGGCAATTTGTTGGAGCAACTTAACGTCCACTTCTCTCACCATGTTTCACATTTCTCAATGACCACTCCACTCCTAGACCGAACGTTCGGACATTACTCGGACCTTAAAAGTTGTCACGCATTTCTCCTCAAATGCCTTCGAAAGTTAAACTGAGCCACTATCTCCTCAGACCAATTTTAAGCACCTGCAATTTTTGAAACGTATCTTTTAATGTTGAAATATGTTCAGGAATGATGGAAGAATTTTTCCAACATATTTTA
This sequence comes from Megaphyllum sjaelandicum, assembly GCA_034698745.1. Lineage (NCBI taxonomy): Eukaryota > Metazoa > Arthropoda > Diplopoda > Julida > Julidae > Megaphyllum > Megaphyllum sjaelandicum. Next base: position 28,662 of record JAQGBX010000228.1, on the reverse strand, counting down.
TTAAAATTCATGCAGCCTTTCTTTTTTAAGTTTTTTGAAATGATTGCGGAAACTTGATGAACACCCCTCGTTACACGTTTTAATCACTCTTATGTTTTGACCATTAACATGTCATGTCAGATGTAACATGTAACGGCATAACTTGCAAAACATGTATGGACATTCACTAACTCCATATTAATACGCATGCAAATTCCAAACCAATGTGTTTGGCACATGAATTACGCGCTTGTATATTACGAGTTCTTCGTGAGATATTCATTAAAACTTCCTATAATATTATACAAATGCTCATCTTCTGCGAATATACTTTTCTAAATTGAACGTTTTTGAATGCAAACTCTTTCCCATATGCAACAGAGGCTCGATTTCACGTTCGTTTCTCATCTTTTAAAAATCCCCATTATTTATCAACGTATAAAATTTGTTTTCAAATCGGTTGTGGCAGCTTCGGGTTTTTGGACAGCCCAGTTATAGGACGGCCTCATCACTCTACGCAATTTCAGTTTGACCACCAATTTCTTTCGTTTTTTTATTTCTTTATTATATACATTGAAATGATTTAGGGAATCCGAGTGCTGGATACGCTAGCTGTCTCCGAATGGGATTGTCATAAATCTGAACGCTGGACTCTCCCCATCCTCTAGGCCCGTAATATGCGAGGAAAAAACGTCAATTCAGCCTCATTGCCCTTCCATTTTATATTTATAGTATTGGCCCGATATGGTTCCATAAACGTCAACAAGTATCAACTTCGAATGTTAAAGTAGGGGGCGCTGGCGAGCCCCGAGACGATTGGCGAAATCTTGCTTATAAATCCTTATAACGCGGAAAGTGCGGGTCAGTTTTCTGATAAAAGCATCGCTGGGCTTTGTTTTCACTCTAAAAATAAGATCACGGGGATCTAAAACGTACGCATCTGCACCGTTAAAATCTCACTTATTTCTGCTAAAACTTGCTACGTAAAAATAGGAAACAATACACTGTTTGCTGCTAGTCAGCCATTCGTGGTTTTCACTGTAAAGCTACATCGCTCCATGCTGTTTCATTTTCAAAAATAAATCCAGAATTCTGACAAAAAATATAATTTAATTGAAACCGGAACTGCAGTTTATTTAGATTATGCCATGAAGTGACAAAGTTTTATCCAAAATGGCTTTGACCGTTGACCTCTGCGAATGTAATGGGCAGAATTGTCGGTGTTCAACTTAAGACGGAAATTGTTCTTTTTGTAAACATGTTTCCGTGTAAATATGTAAACATGTTTTGTGCTATGAACACTCCTATACTGAAACGTTTTTCAGTCAAAATTTCAATGAAAATACTAACTTGTGCATGATTGCAAAATTTCAATTATTTGACATAAGCATATACAGTACGTGTAATCATGCATTCATGTAAAAAAATGCATTTTCCGAAACATTTTGTTTTATTAATGAAAAAAAGGTTAAAGTATACTTTAACATTTGATTATATTTTAATTTAATAAAATATAATCAAATTCTGATGACGTCATTTCATGAAAATTCTGATGAATTTATTGTAAAAAAATATTCGGTCCTTCCTTTATACTTCTGATGATCACGACATTTCTTAAATTTCGGACGATGACGACATTTCAAAAATTCTGACGACGTCATTATTTCAATGACGTCATGATTTACTACGCAGCCCCAGATGTAGGTCGATACACTGTAGTAATGACATCTATAAAGAAAATTCAAATACAGCTCATTTTTATACACTGTATATTGCATACCGTAACAGGGGTACTCGAGCAGAAGTTCTACGAGTCGTGCAGATTTGCACGAATCTGAGTACCTCTCTGGCTAAGTTAAAATATTACACAAATTCAAAACATACTTTATATGTTTTATAATTGAAATCGAATAATTTGTACACTGCATTAACCAACTATACGAAATGTTATAATCTTAATATAATTTATACCTCGCTATATTTTTTCCACAATTACTTCGTCCGTAACGAGGTTTGTTATTTTGATTTGTATTGCGTCACGCTTTTCCCAGCATGCCTTTCATCATTTTTTCCTGGAAATTTCCACCCAACCCTCATTTAAATCGATGTCGCGCGGCCATTGCACCACACCGTCGTCCATCAACAATTCCCATAATGCATCATTTAAGACGGAATGTGCCCCAAAAATTCATTATTTCATCCCTTCCAGTCATCGACGATGAGTCGGAAATCTATATGCACGCCAAAATTCACCCCCACCCCCTCAAAAAAGACGCATTCCTGCTTATGGGGGTCGCCTCGCAACTGGAGTAAATGGACTTTGAGATATTCTCGGGAGCAAAGTGTGTACCCTTTTACCCCTCTCGCCTGGAATTCCTAAACTGAGTTTTTAAAATGACTTCGACGTTTCCTATCGTAAAAAAAAAATCGTGCCTTTTTCCCCAGAAAAATACATCGCCATTTACCCCTCCTTTTAAATTATTATTATGTAAGTAGTCCTCCATAAACAAGCCCAGGGATATTTTTGGGACGACGAGGCGACCCGCTATGTGGAGCTGCTGCCAAATCGACCGAGAAATAAAAAAAAAATAGCGTCCGAAAAAAGTGACCCCCCTAAATGGCCATTACAAGATGCTATTTTTGATGAGAAATATATTGCCTTTTCTCGCGGAAGTCATGTGGCGCCACCGCTAGTGCCTTCCGAGTGGAGCGCCGTAGCTGCTTTTCTCATATTTTTTACTGACGCCACGCCATTGGCGTGTGGTGTCTTTTTTTTACAAATTGCACCGGATTAGTTTAAAGCTTTTGCTTAAATTAAGAACTACTATATAATCAGGTTTAACATGCTTTTCTTAGAAGAGAGGCTTTATGCTTTTCTTATTACGTAATTAAAAAATCATCCGATGCGTTTTTCTGTATAAAGTCGAACCTCGTTAAGACGAATCTCGAGGGACGTCGGAAGTTAGACAAAACGTGTGACATCAACATGGTTTTCTAAGACTAAGAGTCTTTATACTTTTCTTATATACAGTATCTTGTGCGTGCTGTTTCCATACAGTCTAATCTCGAGGTACGACAACATACAGTATGTGTTCGCTAAAGCCATTGTTCGTATTATCAGAATTCAGACAAAACTAAAGTTTCGTCAAACTTTTGATTATATCCTCTTCCCCGCGGTGCAGTGTGTAGGAAGGTACATGTGTATACCTGTATGTTTGGAAGGTGTGTTTTGGAAGTATCTGCTACAACATTTATCTGCCATGGGAATTCCCCGTTATAACGTAATAATTTTTATCATATTGCCTGAAATTCGTTTTAACGTATAACGAAGCGCCAATGCCTCGGAACTTGTAAATTGTAAAATTGTAAAATTGTAATATCCGAATGCGGAATTGGTCTTAAACGACAAAATTAACATTATTCGTCTGCCAAGGACGGGGCTGGAAATGAGTTCGTACTATCAGAAATTGGTATAAAGCGAGTTGTTCTTCTTAATGAGGTTCGACTGTAGTGGTATAACACGCACTGAAGGACGAGTTTTCAAGGAAGGTATAGTTTGGTTTTTACTAGCGATTAACGCATCGAAAGGTTCGAAACGCAGCGATTTTTATTCGGTTGATTTTATAGTTGGCATAGAAGATGACCGTTAAGCGTTCCGTGGCCTCAGCAACGGTAAAAACAGGAAACGGAGGCCGTTTTAAAAATGAATTTATCCGGCCAAATTTATTTTTCCCCATCGCAAAATAGTGCGTGCGAAGAAGGGAAGATTTATTCCGTTTCCAGCTGTCGTTTGAAAATAAAAATAAAAATCCCCTGTTTCATGTTGGAAAAAAAAAAAGGAATTCGTGTCGTGACGATCCGCTCTGAAACTGTGTTTTTCTAAGAAATTATTGTTTAAGAATATCGCCTATTTTCTAAGAAATCAACGAAAAATATACATTTTCAAACGAGGAGTTATCATCCTGCGGGGAAGAAGTATACATTTTGTCAATCATTCCACGCAGGTTGAAACCATTTCACGAGTCCTTACACTTTTGCTAACATTTTTTTTCCATACAACTATCTGAAAGATATTTACTAGAAATTTAAATTCGACTATGCATGCAGCGATATCAGATTCGTATATCGTTTAATGGAGCGAAAGAACTCGTGAATTTAAGAATAATTGTCGTTTAGTCAGGCTGCATTCAACATTTGCAGTTATTCAGTTTTAGGACGTGATCCTGTTTATTAAAAAAATGCATAAATAAATGGTTTCGCTGCATATAGTGATGAAAAGTTCAAAAGTTACGAGATTTGCTCTAAAAATTTTTCACTCAAATTTTCATATTAAACCAATGAATGCATCTCCCTTTTTGCACACGTGCAGTACTGCACACGTGACTTCACGACTGCCAGAGTACGACTCGTAAATGTTCTCTTCCAGTACACTTAACCCGCGTGATGAAAAGGTCTTAAGGTACGAGGTTTTCTCAGTTTTCTGGAGCGGATTCACTAGGGGTACTCAAACAAATAGCTTTACGAATGACACTTTTGGCCGCCCTGACGTCACGAGGGCGCAAAAAAATGGATTCTTTCGACTGCGTGACATCCGAAGTACGACTCGTAAATCTTCTCTCCGAGTACCCATATCGCGTGTGATGAAATGGTCCGAAGGCACGAGATTTTCTCGAGCGGATTCACCAAGGGTACTCAAACAGGATAGCGTTACTAATGGTACTTTTGGCAGCCGTGAAGTCACCACGTGATGTCAACATCAAAATGACATCGCGACATCCATAGTACGAATCGTAAAGCGAAAACCCGAGTACCCTTACATATGTTTCAGAATCCATATATCTCCACAAAAAAAAAGAATGTGCAACAAATTGGTGGAACAACCAAAAATTCCGTACGATTTGATGCCAAGTGGGCTCGCCTATTTGCGAATGTAGCAGCTGGTTGTAGGGGTGCTGCCCCCTTACCCCTAAGCTTTCCAGCAACGCTACCCGCTCTAGGGGTTTATCGCAAGAAAGCCCCTTTCCCCCGTTGCTCGCTGCTGCCCCCTAGCGACGGTGTGTCGCAGTTTATCCCCCTTTTGGGCGATCGAATTCTCTCGTCTATCGATTCTCCCCCCTCTCGCAGCGCCATAAAATGTTCCCTTTCTCTTTTTCCTCCCTCCGCCGCCATTTTCTGGCACTACTTCCGCATATTTAACATTACAGCCCTAGTGGCACACTATGAGCGAGCGCCGTGCTAAAACTGGGCTTCCTACGGCTCCACTAGCATACATTCCCTATTCCCCCTCTTCTTCCTGCGGAGACTGGTGCTGCCACCGTGCGAGCGATCGATCGCAGCGCCCGGCGCGGAAGATCCATCCTGGAACGCCTTGATCGGAAGTACTCGATGGAGCACTTCCGGTCTACTTGCACGTCGCTTCGTCGCTTATCCTACATGTATATGCCGAGAGGGTCAATACCCGCTGTTTTATACGACACATTCTCAAAGATAGTCCAGTTTTTTTTTTTTTTTTTTGTTTTTTTGTTGCTTATTTTGGAACTGATCATTTTGAAAATGCCCATCATTTATGGCGAATTTCACTTGTCAAAAAAGAGTAACCGAGTGTACTCTTTTTGGACGAGTGAAATTCGCCATTATTCAAATAAAATCGTTAAGAAGAACTCGCTTTATACGAATTTCTGATAGTAGGAATTCATTTTCAGACCCCGTCCTAGGGCATGGACGAATAACGTTTATTTCAGCATTTTTGTCGTTGTTGTTGGGAGGTAATGAAACGTTATTATTTAACTTTTTTTTGGAACTGATCATTTTGAAAAAATTTCGTAATTTAATCAGAGTCATAATATTAATAAAAATAATACATTGGAGCCTCGTTAGGAAGAACTGGCTTTATACGAATTTTTGATACTACGAATTCATTTCTAGTTCCTGTCCTAGGTTAGGGACGAATATTGTCGAATGAAGACGAATTCCGAATTCGGATATCTCTTTCTAATTCCCGGACATGTTAACGGAGAATTTCCCGATAAACGTTGCAGCAACTTCATACTGTATAATGTAAATGTACCCTGCAGGGGGAATGTTTAATTTCATTCAAACTTCGATGACGTTTTAGTTCTTATAGTTAAATTTATGACACGCTTGGGCCGACTTCCCATAATACGAACTACGGTTTAAACGAACACATTTTGACGTCCGTCGAACTTCGTCTTAACGAGGTTACACTTAACTTTCTCCGATTGTCAACATTTTTGTAAGTACATGTATACGTTATTTTTTTGTAAACTGAAAATAAATGCATTTACATGTATGTTTCATTCGTGTCAAGATTTGTCCGATGCAGATTTACTTGTATGTGCATGATGTGGGCGATGATCACTAGAGGGCATTGCCATATACTGTGCGTTCGGAGTTTTTTAAATGTATGGTAATTTTTTCTGTTTCGCCAAACTCCGATTAAGCTTTACTTTCGATCAATTAACAGTTTTAATCAAATATACTGTACGATCAAATAATCTTTAATCGATAGTTTATAGGTATAAGTAATTGCATCGGGAATGATGCAGCCCATAACTAACATAAACATATTACATGTAGCCTATATTTTCAACAATATATTTATGTTTATTAATAAACTCCAAACATATGAAATTTTCCAAACAAGAAAACATATATATATATTGTATATTAAAAATATGAGGACTGTATCATTACGTGTAATAATCACACATACTGTACGCTAATATCACTAATGATTGAGTCGGAGATCACGCTTTGATACGATGATGTAGCCTATACTCGACGTGCGGTCAAAAGGGTCCCCTATACGTTCAGTAATAATGTTATTAACTGTAAAGACATTACCCTCCAACAATGTTGCATCATTACTGTCAACCATAGACGATCGATGGAATGTCATAATTCCAAAGTTCATCAATGAAATATATAAAATTTTCCGCCCAAAATAAATATAAAAATTTAAAATATGAGGGCTGTATCACATACAGTAGTTGTCACATTGTTGCTAATATCACTAATTATTGCTTCTGAGATCACATGCACTTAAATACGACGATGTCATCAACTGTAATGACAACACCCCCATCATTACTTTCAAACATACACGATCAATGAAACTTCATCATTCCAAATTCCATCCCCCTACACGATAATTAGTAATGCCACTCTCAAAAAGTTGATGACATTATTAATGTAGGGTCTGCTAAAAATCCATATAATCAAACCGAGGAGATGAACAGATTTTAATGAAATATCGAAAAGAGATCGTAGAATCCCGCGAATGAATTAAACGTACATGTATAGCCTACATTATAAAAATTTGGATTTCTTTTAAAGTGTCGCTCCTAGTACCGAACTTAACCTCACTCACGCGAGATCGACACCGTACTCGAGCAAGGTTTTAAAACTCATCAACGTATCAACTCACTTCGAACACTTTCGATGGTTGACTTTCAGATCTCACCTGTTTTGACCTCGTTTATGCAAAAACACCCTCCGCTTCAATTTAAGGCCGAGATCAAAGGTCACGTCAATAAATTTCGTTCTTCGTTTATACCTGTTCGAGTGGTTGATCACGTGACGTATTTGGCGCTAAAGTATTTTTTCCCAGAAATTGTTCCTCGGGCTTTTTTGTATGCAAAACAGAAGTCAGACGAAGATCCGGTGTGCATGATTTATAAACATGTTTTCTCAACTCACTTTTCGCCATTCATAAGCGTGTTGCAGTTGGATCGACAACGACAGCTTCCAGTCAGTTTTAATGTCGTGACGTCATCTCGGAGTTCAACGACGGACGAAAATCAGGTAGGATTTACTTCTAAAATCGAAGTTGCCCTTACGTTATAAATGATGCATTCCTATATTTAGCATGCAAATGCATTTTTTTGATACAGCAAAAGCCGCTTAATTCGATCACGTCGGTTCCAGCGAATTTGGATAGAAATAAGCGGATGACCGAAATAGACGATGAACGTAAAAAAACCGCCTTAAAGATTGACCGTACCAAAATTATTTCTTCTATGTTTTTTTAACTACGTATTAAATCGTATATACGGTATATACCGTATATGTTTTTAAATATTTTTAAAAATTATATTTGTTTTAAAAATGGTGTAAATTAGTGTTCGATGTTGGCTGTTTGCTGCAACACGTGGAAATTTGATCGAATTATGCGATGAGATGACCGAATTAAGCGACATTTTTTTTATATAAGGCAGCATAGGAAATAAATCCGTTCTGCTTTGAACGAATGAAACGGCTGACCGAACTAAGCGTCATCGAATTAACAGGCTTTCACTGTAAAAACGTTCTGAAATGTTTGCTATAAAAGTACATGTAATAACAATCGCTGAGTAATCTGGTGATTGGTGCTTTAATCTATGATTAATCAGTAGTTTATCAAACTTTTTCGATAATTGTAGCTCACTAGCGATATAGTAAGGCATATTTGGGTATAAAATATTGGTTAGCAGGAGACGAAGGGGGCCCATGTTGGTTGCCTGGCGGCGAAGGGGGCCCGTGTTGGTTGCCTGGCGGCGAAGGGGGCCCGTGTTTGTTGCCAGGAGACGAAGGGGGCCCGTGTTTGTTTCCAGGAGAGGAAAGGGGCCCATGTTTGTTGCCATGCAGGAGACGAAGGGGGCCCATGTTTGTTGACAGGAGACGAAGGGGGCCCATGTTTGTTGACAGGAGACGAAGGGGGCCCATGTTTGTTGCCAGGAGACGAAGGGGGCCCATGTTTGTAGCCAGAAGACGAAGGGGGCCCGTGTTGGTTGCCAGGAGACAAAGGGGGCCCATATGTAGGTTGCCAGGAGACGAAGGGGGCCCATATGTTGGTTGCCAGGAGACAAAGGGGGCCCATGTCGGTTGCCAGGAGACGAAGGGGGCCCATGTTGGTTGCCAGGAGACGAAGGGGGCCCATGTTGGTTGCCAGGAGACGAAGGGGGCCCATGTTAATTGCCAGAAACGAAGGGGGCCCATGTTAATTGCCAGAAACGAAGGGGGCCCATGTCGGTTGCCAGGATGCAAAAGGCGTCTATATTGGTTTCCATGATACAAAGAAGGCCCGTTCGCCTCTGTGTAACTTATTATTTAATATTTACTAGAAACAATTTTCCAAACATACTTAAGTGGAAAAAAGATTAGCTTACAGTATATTACATTTTTTGTTACGCATTTTAATATACCGTTTAATGTTTAAGGAGGCCCCCACTTCATCGGGGATGGGGAGTTAACGGTTCGTTAAAAACTCAATGGTAGTTAATTTATGGGGCTACCGCATGCGTATACGTGTATATTTTAATACCAAATGTATCGTTGTGTGCCAGGAATATACTCGTAAACTTTAAGGATTCAATAATGGACATGTTATTCATTCTGCACACCGATTTTATTTAATATTGCGTAATAATAACGTACTAGTATTTGACGTGGGGCATGCCTGCGAGAGGTAATGAGCTTAACGTAAAAAGCCCGGTTAAAAAAAGTCCAAGAAATTAAATTTAAAAAAAAATGAGTTAAATGTGAACCAATGTCCATGGTTTGTTCCCAATTCAATCAGTGAAATAAAAAAACTTAAGTTTTTCTTAAGGGGAGGTTCGACCAACATTAATGGGCAAACGTCGCTATCGCCGCCATATATCACCATTTATTTGCCTATAGTATCATTTTTAAGTGATTTTTTGATTTATAAACGAGCTCCGCTTCAGTTTTATCCTTTTTTGGGCGGAAAAAAAATCGAACTGTCAAATTCGATAGCGATAGTGCTGACATTTTAATGTCCAAAATGCCGCCCGAGGCGTCAAAATCGCCCGTCTAGATGGATAAACACACTTGTATAAACCGAGATATTGAAAATGAGATAAGAATTTTTAAAGTCATTTCTGCCGGTTTCGAATAAAACCTAATATTTTCGGCTCGACCTTTGACCCGTCCTGGGCGACCTTCGACGCGGCTCGGCGGACCACACTGCACAGAGCGGAGACCTACATCCAAAATTGAGCCATTAAACGTTTTATATACTGTATATTCCATAATTAAAGAAAATCGTGTTTTATGGCATGTTTGGCGGAAGCGTTTTTTCCCCTTCTTTTCGTGGGGTCAAAGCCAAATCAATAAACTATTTCCAATAAAAACTGATGTTGCGTCCGAACTATCGCAAATTACTCTCGGATTGTATAATACTGTTTCAAAATGATGGACCAAGCTTTGATCTCTGAGTATTATAGACACATAAATTTTCAGTTTATTTTTCCCCGGATTTTTTTTAAATGGTTTTAAACTGGCCAGTGGCCACCCTTTCGAAATTTTTCTTAGAATTTGTATAATTTTTGTATGCATGGTTTTAAACTGGCCGCCCTGTTGTCGAAGCATTGTTTGGTTTGACATCTGATAATACGAACTAAGATTTAAACGAAGACTTTTCACGTCTCTTAATGCTGTATTCACAACCAAGCATGCACGCGAAGAAATAAACGGGTCGTTGACTCCATCTTGAAAAAATCACTGGTTTTAACTCGTGTATTAAAAATAATAATATGACAGTCTAATTAAACAAGTATTATTCAATGGTTCGGACAGACTTTTTCGGTTATCATTTTATGTTTCCATAGATTATACAATGAATGTGATTTTTTACGACAAAGTAGAGCTCTCGACCATTTCCTTTTTGTCAGCCAAAAAATAAAATTACTTAGAAATGACGTATGGCATTTTTAGCTAATTTGATCTGCGCATGTGTGTCAACCGTTTGTCTCCAATTGCTTGGTTGTGAATCCAGTATGCGATTCGTATCAACGAGGTTCGAGCGTATTAAAGTTTTTTTAGTTTTTTCTAGTGGTATTCTGCGTATGTCTTCACCAGGCTTACATGCACTATGCGCGTACATTATAAATACATACATACGTAAAAACTATACTGATACGATATAATTTTGTAGATGGCGCTATAGATGCAATAACTATCAGAATGTGTATAAGGAGAGAAACGCCATGGATCTGCTGGAGTATCTCCTTGGCAACGACTCGGGAGTACGTGTGGTATGGCTAACCAATTCAGGCTATACGTTTAGATAATTCAGATAAAATGATTTATTAAATAGTTTGTGGCAATAATGGTTTTTAGTGGAGAAAATATTAAAAACTATATCAGTTTCTTAAAAAATTATAGGTGGAATTATTTATTAAATCAGTTTTTGTAAATGATAGCTTTTATTGGAGAAAATTTAAAAAAATGTTTCTTAAAAGCTTCCCTTTGATTGAGTTTCATTTCACCCAGTTACTTGTTTCGTGATAAAAAGGTAGGTAAACACCGAGTTATAACTTAAACGAAACTTGATTTCCGAAACTGGAAAGTCAGTTAACACGTGGTTTGGAAACTTTCATTCCAGTTTCGGAAACCAAGTTTCAGTTAATTCCTCGTTGTGTTTCCATCTTAAAGCTACGTTCATGTATACTGGAGGAAACGTATAGAGTAACTTTGTGTTGCCGGTCGTTCCTGGAAACATAAGCTTAACTCGTGTAAACAATTTTTTTGGAAAATGTACAGCATGTAAAAATTATGTAAAACAATTTATGTAAACAAATGACAAGAATTAGAAAAAAAATATCAAAACCTTAAAGAAAACTATGTATCGGTTGGTCACTCATCGATTCGTTGCCACGGAGATACTCCAGCGCCTCTTCCATGTTAAGACTGCATCTGGCTATAGCCTATACAAAGTTTCCGAATCCCAGGTTTTAGTTTAAAAATATATTTTCGGTTGTGTGAATTTTCTCGGAAATTTGCATGGCTGTTCTATGCAAACGTCGAATTGGTTTAGCTAAACGCTCTTCGACCCCCGTGGATAAAAAAGTACAGCGATGGGGGATGTGATGAATAGTTAACATTCAGTATCGTGAAAACTCTGATTGGCATAAAATAAACCAAAAAAAGGCTCGCTTTGCCCAATTAGATAAACATGTCAAAATGCTACGAGGAGACAAAGCAGATTCCCTGTCTCGAAAAAGCTCTTTTTTTCTAACTTTACACGTCAGTGTTTTGTTCAAAAAATTGTCTGGAAAAGGGTATAAAAGCTCGATCGCTATAAAGTGCTTTCATTTCCTGTAGATGAAAGGTCCGTACTTTTTTTATATATGGGGTCATTCTACGAAGTGAACTGAAACTGAATTTGCGGGTTATTGAATTTTATCTTCAAAGGCATTGAAGATAATATAAAAGATGTTATGCGATGAAGCCCTCCTTTAACTTAATTTTGATCATTTCAATAAAGAGGTGTTTTAATCATGTTCATTCTGGACAATGACTTTAATTTAATTTTATTCGTTAATTTCAATAAAGAGGTATTAATTACATGTATGTTCATTATGTACAATGATTAGCATGTAGAGTGAAACCACGTTAAGAAGAACTCTCTTTATAAGAATTTTTGATAATATACGAACTCATTCCCAGTTTCCATCCAATAGGGTAAGGAAGAATAATGTTTATTTCTTCTAATTACGAATTCGAATTATCGAGTTTCAGCGCATGCGCACTATGTTACCCTGCAACGAACTTTAGAAAATTTGAGAAATGGTACGAAGTCTGAGTTCTAAACTTCAGATTCGGTTTTAACGAACAAATTGTGACACTCGCGCTTTAAAATGTTCCTGAAGTTTTTTTAAACTGAAACTTATCCAAACTTTATATTTTAATTGGGCATCACTAATTCAGCTTTCTAATGGCGAATTTCACTTGTCCAAAAAGAGTACCCGAGGGTACACTTGGGTACTCCGAGTGTACTCCAGGGCCACTCTGGGAGTAACCAAGTGTACACTCGGGTGCTCCGAGTGTACTCTTTTTGGACAAGTGAAATTCGCCTAAAGTTTGTTCGTCATTTTTAAGTCAAATTGTAACTTTTGTAACCATGTCGATTTCGATCACTTGATTTCACGACTTCCAAAAGTTTCGTAAAGATACTGCTCTAGTTCCTCTTACTGAGTCTTATATAGAATTGCACATAAATCAAATAGAGCAGTTTCATTTTAAATTGTTGGTCCGGCGTTTAAGGCGTATAAAGTGAAGTGCCATTCGTAAAGCGTATGCCTGAGTAGCCCTATTGCATTGCGTGAAATGGAAGAAAACTAGTGTGCTATTATCGTCATAGAAGCAAATTTAAAACAAGTCTCACCTGCCTCACTTTGACCAAATAAAACTACGCTTCTTGTATTTCGAGTACTTTTCACTTTTAATTCCCATTAAAATGTTGTATAAAATACAATGTTGTTGGTCGTAAACTGGTCCCGTTTTCAAAGATTTATCGAGACGAGACTTTTGATGGTCCGAAACACTAAATAAATGTGGTCGTTATGACCTATTACGACACCCAATTAATACCATATAAAACTGTATCTGTTTGAACTGAGAATCGAGAATTTTGCTTTTTAATAGCGCTCAATTCTCCGCTATATCAGTAATCGTGATCATTCTGCGCATGCGCGCGCACATAGTGACGCAATTTGGAAATGCTAAGCTTGCGAGTTCAATACTGATGATAAGCATATAACTAGGTGCACCACCTAAATTACTGATGTATTACTGATGCGAGTGCAATCGATATTGTCAGCCCTACTGACGGAATGCTTAACCACGTTTACAATAACCAAACCACACTCCGGTACTGATTCCAGAATCAGGATTTGTATCAATACTGGCCGTCAGTCCACGTTTTTTAACGATATACGATCAATATTACTGTCAATCTCAAAAGGTATTGACAGTATTATTTATAGTGTATATAGCTTCCCATTTAAACGTGTCACGACTCACGCATTTCTGGTCCTGAAATGCTTTCAAAAGTTAAAAAAACAACTGCTGAGCCACTATCTCCTCGGACTCCATCTTTGCGCACCAATTAAAAGAAACTGCACTTTTTTAAACGATTTTTTTTTAATTTTGGAAATACAGTAAAACCTGGAAAAGTGACCACCTGTTTATGTTGACCACTTTTTGGTGTATTGGTTTTTTGTGGGTACATTATTCTGCATAAAAATCCTCTGTATAGTGGCCACCTGTTTATTGTGTACAGTGACCAATTTTTGTTGTTGTTGCAATATTTATCATTGTCAATTTACCTTAAAAGTGACCAGATAACACATGTGTCGACCTTACATATAGATAGTGACATTTAACTTCACAGCATTGCTATACTCTTGAAGAGCTTCAAAAAGTCATTATTGCTGGAATTAAAAAAGATGATGATACTTTTGGAATTTCTGATGGGGAAAGTGATAATTGTGAAGAAGAAATGGAAACTGAGATGATTTCAGAACTGGATGTTTTGGAAATGTGCAGCAGGTTGAAAAATATGCTTTGTCAAATTATGGATCATGTTATTCAGATCGAAAAAATCCCTAAAAACATGATCATAAGAAGCAAAAAGCATTTAAAACGAGGAGAATTTCTTGTTTTTCTTTTAAAAAAACCAAATGTGTAATAAGGCAATAATCATACTGTATGGGTAGGGCCGTAACAAACCTGGTTTTCCAGGCGAGCGGTCCTTTCCTGCTACCGTGTGTTACTGTGTCTTATGGCGAATTTCACTTGTCCAAAAAGAGTACACTCGGAGTACCCTGGAGTACACTCGGAGTACATTCGGAGTACCCAAGTGTACACTCGGGTACTCTTTTTGGACAAGTGAAGTTCGCCATTACAAGCCTGCTTTCCGATTTCACAAAAACAAGGTTGGAGACATTGTTGAAACTGGCAACTTGAAACTTGCAAGCTCAGCCTGCCTCGGCTAGGCTGTATACCTATTTGCGCATGCCGCAATTCTAATTCTGCTTATTGGCGTTAGCGGATACCGATTATTTCCGGTCTGGAAAACCAGGTTTGTTCCGGCCGTACCCAATGTAATGCACATGGACATGATAATTCTGCACTTTTTTGGTTTTGTAGTTTTTACTAAATATGTATTACAGTTGACATGTACGAGTACAGTGTACATGTTCATTATTTTAATTTACATGTAATTCAGGCATTCTTTGTATAGTGACCACCATTGCATTTTTTTTGGTCACTCTTAACAGGTTTTACTGTTTGTTCAGTAGTAATGGAAGAATTTTTCCAACACATTTCATTAAAATCCGTACAGGTATTTTTTATAACGTTGTTTTCTTACACAACATTTCCCCTTCAAATGTCCCCGCAATAATTTCCCATTACCCTTCCAATTACAAGTTTATTTCATTAAGACTGCCAAACCGCGAATCGCACTTTGGCAGTCTTGAAATCGCGTGTGAATCCAATGTGATTCTTTCCCACACTGACATCAACAGACCCAAAGTACAATTCACGATATACTTCTGCCCGAGTACCCCTATCGTAAACTTTTGAATAAATCGCCTCTCGATAATTTTGTTAGAACTCAGATCGCATTATGAAATTCATGGGACCGATTCGTGAAATTTCGAAGCCCACGGCATAGACCATTCCGAGTTATGTAATGATTTTTGATGAAGCGTCGTTGGTTCGGGCCCTTGGTTAATTGAAGCGTATCAGCCAATAGGCGGCGTTTCTTCTGCATTCTTCTTCTGCGTGCCGGTCAACGTGGATCGTTGGACCTTTTTTTCAGGTAAGGCGTAGTGCTTCTTCATTTTTAATTGACGTTTAATAGGCGATTAATTCATCGAATTGAGGAAATACGAAGTCCGCCTTCAGTCGGTGCCCAATTTCAGACGTTTTTTTGGCCTTTTTACGCGTTTTTAATTCACCGATCGCCTCGTGGCCGACCCCGAGTGATTGTCCATAAACTTCGGTATCAAATTTGATTTTGCCCATAAAATCGGTTATTTGTTGCGAAAGTTTCATAAAAATTCTGTTTTAATGGACATTTAACCTAAATTTGGCGGCATTAAAAGTAGCAATTAAATCGCGTGGCGCGTCTTAATTCTGGATACTAAGGGTCAGCGTCGTAGGCCTAACGCCATTTTTAGACATCTTCTAGCGGCATCACCTTGGGCAAATTTACCGAGTTTCAAGTTTCCTCATCTTTTAATGTGGGACAAAATCCTTTGTCAAAAGTTCGTAAGTCACGCTGTTTACGCTGCTTTTTTTTTGACGGATTAAGTTTTACGTTGGGACAAAGATTCTATACAGTGGTCGATTGCATCATGCGCCGTTAATTTAATTCTCAGCGTAATCCTTGGCAGTAATCATTAACTGATATCGTTGTATATCGTCACCCGCAGGTGTTCACTGACAAAAATCCAAGACTTTAATGATGCACTATTTTACTATAATAACATTGGCATGTTCTAAATGTTGAAATTAACGAACTTAACATTGTTCTGCACGTACTTTCTGTACGTGTATCGAACTTATGTTCGAGACAATAGTCCTAGATGTTTCTGCTATGCATGTTCATGATAATTAAAAATGATGTCGCACACATTTGAGGTTGATCTCTCATAGAAAATCTTTAATTTAAAAATAAGTAATGAAATGCTATAAATATACTGTACCTGCCTAACTAGACGTGTGAATATAAACTAACGAATTCATAGAAATTCAAAGATGGACTAAATATAGTTTGTTTTTCGGAAATTTAACGAATATAGTACTCACGTGGTATGGCCATATTTGTTAATTATTAGAAGCGCACGAATTCGTCGCATTTATAAAAAAAATCTTAGTTCAGGCGAAATTGTGCAACTATTTGTCAAACTAATAACAGGATAGGTCCTATACCATTATTTAGGTAGGGTCAAGAACTGCATTCACCTGACAATTATTGACTAAGAACCCTTAAAATGCTGTATAGTTATTGAGATGTTATAAAGTTTATGCATTTAATTCATATTTCTGCTGCCACTTTGCAGGTATTCAGGTACAAATCGTACCATGAGTCCTGTGCATAATAAGCACGAGCTTAATTTCTTATATTTAAGAGAAAAAGCTTATAAATTACATCATATATGAGAACAAATTATAAACTACAATATTTTTATTTCTTGGAAATACGTGTATAGACAGTGTGCATGTGCTTGTTATTAAAAGTGCGTTTTAGTGAAAACTCAAGGCCTGGAGTTTTTTTATATTTCACAAGAGTATAAAGTAAGGCATATTTTCATCAGATTAATATTTGGGATACTCCGACAAATGCTTTAAAGACCGTACTTTGGCTAACTGGTATAAAAAACTTCACTCCATGTATGCTATTGGTGTGTTTGTACCGATTAATGCATTTTTCTGTGTATATGGCTTCATGACTACCATCAAAGTTTGACATTTTGCACGTATGCATTTTGTTCAAACTAAGATTAATTTAGCTTATTAGCATGAATGTTCTCATGCATCAGTTATGCTAAGTAATTGTCAGTATGCTTAAAAGTTGCTGATTACAGAAAGGTTCATTCGTGTCGTGCAGAGAAGCCTTGGAATTAAGTTTTGGCAAGCCTATCCATTAATGAATGGTAGTTATCTCTCGCAAGGAATTGAAGGGCATGCATTATACATGTGTGTATATAAAAGTGTTAATTTCCAAAACAACTGCTTGCTCTGCATGCAACGGGTCTTTGTAAAATAAAAAAATCCCATGAAATCTCGTTGCAAACATGATGCAATATTCCGAATTTAACTTTGAAATGACACGCCGTTAACATGGTTTTAACAAATGACGACGTTCGTAACATGTTTGAATTGTTTTCAAATTTGGTTTTCCCGATTCCTTTCTGGTGATACCCGGCTATACGTTTTCAGCGCATTTTCTTGATTTTGATGCATAATCGGAGATAACGAATTAAATTTGATAATGAAATTGATGAATTTGCGAGGATTTATAAAATCCCCCAAAATTTTGATTGATGAATTTAATGGCACGTTAATACCCAATATTTCTTATTTGTAACCTAAACCTTAAGAAAAGGTTTTATAAATTCTTGCTCGTATAAGTTATAGTAAGGCCAACAGTGGAACAAGTTAGCCTACATGTATACCTAAAGATTAAAATTCAGCTATTATGAAAATTGTATAAATTACTTTTTATATTTAATATATTTTTAAGGCGTGGAGCGTTCACTATACCGAGCAGAAACTTTTCCAAGTTTGAAATCCTGCCCAGCTTTTCAAATTTTAATATTTAAATAACATGTTTATATACAATATATACCTATAATACCTGCAAGATTTAGATTATGTACAGTACATCACACTGATACTGTCTCTTTAGTACTGGGTTTATGATCGTAGTTTAACCTATAACAGAATGATCTACTAAAGTTATAGTCTCTTCTTTGAACTTGGGAAGTTATGGCATACCTCGTTTTAAAACGTTGGTTGTCAATGTTAGCATTATATACAGCATGCCGTTATTAATGTTTGTTCTGTTTTTTAAGCGGTTATAGCCCATCAAGAAAACCGAAATTACGAAAGCTTCTAATTTGCAATCCGCAGTTTATCAGTCCACATTTAAAGCTAGAATGGTGCAACTGTCAAATATTATCACAACAAGCTTAATAAAAACAAGACTGCCGTGAAATGGGATCTGATCTAACAAAACTTTAATGATCAATAAAAGAAATGAGGAAAACAACAGTATATTAAAACAGGGACAGATGCGTGATACATACGGTATATGTAATTTATTTTTAAATCGACAGAGTACTGTCATCCGGTGAGGTGGGAATGAAGTTCTCTGGGTAATAAATGAAAACTTGAGTTTGGGAAAAGGATTCCACATACCTTTTCCCCAATCTTTGAAGATGTTTGGTGTTCGGTCCAATACCGAATGAAACTTCAAATTCAGGAGGATGCACGTTACTTTATTTTTCATAGCGACATGTGCTGTTTGTGTCAATATGCAAATTGAAGATTTGTACAGTACAATAACTTTTTTGTATTAATGCTAAACAGGTTCCCTATTTAATCAATATTTTTCTTTAAACCTTCAGGGGATGATAGTCTAGACCCTCAAATCTGCTCATGTTCGTTGCCCACCTTATCATTGCATATGAGACGCCGCCAAATACAAGCTTATCTAAATGTCATGATTGAACCAACAGGTATTTCCATATTAAAAACTGGTTATTTAACGCAATTTTCGGTGATTAGCGAATGATGCAATGAACGTTTGTAAAAAATTCGTCCTGCTCTGTGTAGGAGGGCAACTTAAAATTAAAAACATGGATAAAAGGAACACGTTAAGGAGTAAACATTATCGATAAGAAAGTCCCGCCAAATACATGTATATACTTGAAAAGCGAGGGGTGTTCATTAAGTTTCTGCAATTTAAAAAACAAAACAAAAAAAAACCCACCGGCTGTATGGAATTTAATGAAATTTGGAGGGGTAAAGCCGTCTATAATTCAGGAAAATGTCCCATTTTGGCAGCTACATTTTTGGTAGCGAGTGTATGCCTCGCTCAAAAAAACGTTTAAGCCGAAGCATTTACCATATATTTCACACTTGTTTGTCCATTTCCAAACTTTTAAATCCCTTCATTGACCAAACGTTTAGACATATTACTCGGACCTTAAACTTGCACGCATTTCTGCTCCCGAAATGCCTTCAAAAGTTAAGTTAAAAACGCTGCTTAGCCACTATCTCCTCGGAGTCCATCCTTGCTTTCGAAGTTTAAGGACGTGCAATTTTTAAAACATTTTTTTAAATATGGAAATATGTTCGGGAATGATAGAATTTTTCCACAAAATTTCATTTAACTCCATACTGCCGTTTTTTTTAAATTATTGCAGAAACTTAATGAACACCCCTCGTACAGGGTTCCCGAAAACCTGGAAAATCTGGAAAAATCAGGGAACTGGAAAATGTCTGAAAAAGTTTGGGAAGAATGGCTTATTTTGAAAAAGTCAGGAAAATTCAACGTAGTCATGTTGTTGCATTCCAAAATTAGTGCTTCTACATGGTTAGCTCAGGGCTAATTTTCTGAGTAAAAATTTGCAAATTGTTCCACGTTTTCCGAGTACAAATTTGCAAAATTTTTACGTTTTTAGAGTACAAATTTTCAAAATTTTCCACGTTTTGCGAGTACAAATTTTCAAACTTTTTCACGTTTTGCGAGCTCAAATTTACAAAATTTTCCACGTTTTGCGAGGTCAAATTTGCAAAATTTTCCACATTTACCGATTGCATTTTTTTTAAAAAATAAATGTTCTATATTAATTTTCAAAATTGTCATTATTAATTTTTTGACATTGTCATTGGTCAGGGAAACTTTTTTTACAACAGGGAAAAGTCAGAGAATTTGAAAAGGAAATTTCTGGGGGTCACTTTTCGTATGGCAAGCTTATAAAATGTTCGTAAGTTTCCCAGAAAGCATGTTGACTTGTTAAATGGCACAATAAGCCCGTCCAATACAGGTCTATGATGTGCGTAAACCATGGATTAAGAAGTGCAAATCGGAAAATTCGAGGAAACTTAAAGATGTGAAAGTTGATCAAAATGCCTCAGTTAAAATGATGTTAAAAAGGTACTTAAAAACGAGGATTTACTCCCGGGCAAAAAATATACGCTAATCAGTTGAGATTTTGATTTGTTGATAGAACATGAACATGTAGGTTCTAATCATTTAATGTTCCGTTTACTGGGGATGTTAAAGAATGTTCAAATCAACCGATAACAATTTTCTTTTCTTGTGAATGGGGGTATACTTTCATAACGGTTAAGCATCTCCATGTACAAGTAAATATTACGAAAATAAACACGGAAAAATGAGTTAAAATAGTATATCAAATCGATTAAGGAAATGGTGAAAGTTATTTGGTCAATTACAGTAGCTTATACTTTAGTCGTCTTCAAATCTGACCTTTAATTAGCTTAATTAGTTTAGCCATCTACAGTAGGCTACAAGTACCCTGTAGATACAGTACATCTGAGAGTTGTTTAATTTAATATTGGGTTTTGTATAATGTATAACCTATTTCTAGTAATCATAAAAAACATGTTATGTGACAGGTATATAGGATGAACTGATGTAGATAGTTTTTATATTGTTTCAATGACATACTAATAAAATTTCTTTGAGTTTTTTTCAAACATTTTTCTCATTTATGTTACATCACCATAAGGGTGCCCTTATTTTCCATAATGTGAAGGAACCTTATTCAAACTTATCCTTAGCCCTCTCAGTCACGCATAAGGTTCTCTGAATTTTTTCAGATTTTTTCATTGACTATTAAATGTTTTACAAAATGTCATTTTGAAATTTCAACATCCCGAAACAATGGCATAATATGTGCAAACTAATTTTTTTTATGGCATTTTCTTATTCTAAAGGATGTGATATATTAGACTGTTGCAAAAAAAATCCACTTAAAAGTATTAGAAATTCATTAAAATCTTTGTTTTTAGGCCTATTATCGCTAATTTCTTGGATTTGTGGCTCCGTGTTTTCAAAATGCTATAATTTCCTAAAAAATGCTAGTAGGATGCACTGCCCGCCTGCATTTGAAAGAGGGGCTAATCCTCTATACACTGAAGCATCGCAGTGCAACCAAACGTCTTTTTCTGAGGCGCTATAATTTTTTACCAAATGTCCCATTTTTGGGACATGGTGACTGAAAGGGTTAAAAGTAACGTTTTATATACTTACACGTATTTGTATAGAATCATCCATCTTACATACAAAAGTTAAAATATATACGTATCCATGTTTTGCACATTTAAGAAAAAGCATTTTCACGATTTCTTGAAATTATTATGGGTTTGTGTCAAAAATGCCACTTATTCAGGTACATGTAATAATTATGATTTACTCGGGTGTATAAATCTCATTTTTGATGAAAACAACAGGAATTCCTTATGTGTAAATGGGTTTAATTTCCGAAATCGAATCGTTTTTTGAAAACACGACTGAAAATACATTTTTGCGCTTACATTGGTGCTTCATTAAGAAGAAATATACAAATTTCTAATAATACGAACTAATTTCCAGTCCCCATCGTCGTTTAAGACCAATGCCCAATTCGTATGTTTCAAATTTTAAACTAAAAGGAATGAATTTTCGAGTTCCATAGCAATCACACTATGTTACGTTAAAAAGAACTTAAGGCAATATGGGAAAGAAAATTACGTTAAAACGGCAGGATTCCCCAGACCTGGAAAAGTCAGGAAACTTAAAAATGTCTGGAAAAGTCAGGGAAATGCAACGCAGTCATGGCGATCTAAATTAATACTTCTATGGTTAGCTCAAGGCCCATTTTCTGAGTACAGATTTGCAAAATTCCCTAGGTTTTCTGTATAGAAATTTGCAAGAAATTTTACGTTTTCCAAGCACAAATTTTCAATTATTTTCCGAATAAACAATTGTCACACATTTAAAAAAAAAATTAAAAAAAATGTTATGATAGTTTTCAAAATTGTCGTTAGTTAATTTTGAAAAAATATTTTCCAGTCGATTCCGCGTTAAAAGTTGCAACACCTTTCCATTCATATACGAGGAGTATATGATTTCATCCAAAACTTCGATGAAACCTTAGTTGTTGTCGTTGAAGTCACGTTTCGTCAGACTTCGATAATACGAACTAAGTTTGAAACGAATAAATAAAAATGCTGGTGTCTCTTGAGATTTCGCTTTAACGAGGATCGACTTGCAGTGAAAGCCGCTTAATTCGATCATATTGTCCACGTGTATACATAACGCAAGCGCGCGAAACAAGTTTGAGCGTGCTTCGTGCAAGCACGTGGACACGTTTTGACAAGGCGCATGCGTGCATGTAAACATCTAATGCATCAGCGGCTGTACTCACGTGGATTTCACCGGCTATTTTAGAAAATTAAATCGCAGTCGTTGCAGCAAACGGGCAACATGAAACACTAATTTACATTTTTTTTTCATAAATGTAATTTAAAAACATTGTATGCATGCGCACGATTAAATTACATGCGTTGTATGTAATCTTAAAACATAAAATAAATTATTTTGGTAAGGTCAATCTTTAACAGGGTGGCCACAGGTCAGGGAAGTCAGGGAAATTTTCCCAAATGAAAGCAAAATGCTATACCTGCATTCAGTCTGCTAGCAGCTCCATCCCCAATCCTCTTCAGCTAGACTCGTAACAAACTCAAGTGTTTTGCCAAGCTTCTCATTGCAATTGTTATTTTTTTTCCATTATGACAAACAAAAATTGATATACATTAACGAGTAAGTTTTGTTGAGGGAATTTTGGATTTTAGTCAGGGAAAAGTCAGGGAAATCGAAAATTTCGTGTCCACCAAGTTTAACGTGTTTTATTTGAAGTTTTTTTAAGCAGCTTTCTACCGTGTTGAGTTTTCGACATATTTGAGAAATTCGGCGCTTCGTCACTCGACTTTATGGGGGATGAACGAGCGCCAAGCCTTCTAACGTTGGCAATGTTCGGTGAAAGTTGAGCCCATTGCGGCACGCACCAAATAGTCAGGTTTTGTACTTCGGCGTAAGCAGATTTTTTTTTCTTAACAACATGGCGTCTTTGACGTTTCACCTGATGGCAGTGAAAGACCGTTTCTGTTCCTAATTTCGACCTTAGCGCTGGCAGACGTGTTATCGTATACAAAAGCTGGAACCACAAAAAAGTATTTATTTGTGTCAGTCGGTGCGGTGTCGAAAGGGTTGAACATTTTCACTTCCAGATGAGTTTGATTCCTTCCTGGTGTGCGGGATTTCGTTGGCGCACATGTCTGTTTGAGTGGCGGCCTTCCTGCTCCGGTTCAAAGGCGCTCACTTCTTTTTTCCCGAGGGATGGCCAAACAACGACCCTAATATAAATAAACAAAAGACACGAGTGTTGCACGGTGCGTGTAGGTCATGATGTACCTCCGCCTCGTTCTCGAAAACTCCGTGAAATGGTTACAATTTTGTAAACTGTTTATTGGCACCTCGCATTGTTTCGAGTGCCAAAATGGCTTTTATGCTCGTGGTTTTGCCGGTGTAGAAGCAACCCCCGGTTGAAACTTTTTCGAGGATTTTATCCCAGATGACTATAGAACTTAACGGTAAATCAGTAACATTTCCTTAGTTTTTCGTAGGCATACAACTGGCGAAATAAGACCATGGCAGCTGGCCCAGATGGACATTATCAGTCGATTGATCAATCGAGACTGACTAAATACATGTAGGTTAGTTATTGGTCTGATTGATGATTAATGAGTTATTATCGAGACTAATGAGACTAATATTCGTTAGTCGTACGCAATGACTGTGTAACTTCGTATCTACTGTATGTAACTGCACGAGGAACTATCTCAGTGATATTCGACAATTTTGCAAATATTTCAAAAAGTTAATTATTTGGACATTGTCGAAAAATTCGTCAAATTGTCGCAAATTCGCAAAACTGCCGGAGAATTATCAAAACTGTTGAAAATGAGAAAAAAATAGCGTTGCTCCGAGACTATTTAGTCATCAATTTTAGTCATGATTGCATGAAAATCTTATTCCACTAATACGTATTCTGCTCAAGCTATTAAGGCTACAATATGATTGACGATTTTCGAGGATTTTATCCCAGATGACTATAGAACTTAACGGTAAATCAGTAACATTTCCTTAGTTTCTCGCAGGCATATAACTGGCGAAATAAGTAGTCATAATTAATTTAGTCAATTTCAGTCATGTATATAGTTTATTCGTCAATTTTAGTCTCGAGTACAGTTTAGTCGTCAATTTTAGTCACGAGTATAGTTTAGTCGTCAATTTTTAGCACGAGTATAGTTTAGTCGTCAATTTTTAGCACGAGTATAGTTTAGTCGTCAATTTTTAGCCAGAGTATAGTTTAGTCGTCAATTTTTAGCCAGAGTATAGTTTAGTCGTCAATTTCAGTCACGAGTATATTTTAGTCGTCAATTTTAGACACGAGTAGTGTATAGTCGTCAAATTTTAGTTATGTGCACGAGTAGTTTAATCGTCAATTTTAGAGGAGTAGTTTATTCATAAATTTTAGTCATAACTGG
This sequence comes from Megaphyllum sjaelandicum, assembly GCA_034698745.1. Classification (NCBI taxonomy): domain Eukaryota; kingdom Metazoa; phylum Arthropoda; class Diplopoda; order Julida; family Julidae; genus Megaphyllum; species Megaphyllum sjaelandicum. The sequence continues at coordinate 3,744 of JAQGBX010000228.1, read as the reverse complement.
CAGCTGGTGGGTTGCATCAACAGGCATTGACACACTGAAAAACCACTAAGACGAACTCGCCTAATACGAATTTCTGATAGAACGAACTAATTTCCAATCCACGTATGCATGCATGGAATAATGTTAACAATGTGAATTATTTAAGTACGACTCGCGAAGCTTCTTGAGTTCCCCTATAATTTTCAGAAAAATAAACGCAGTTGGTTATTTTATTACCTTGAAAACTTTCAGTGAGCTCGAGTAATGCATAGGGCTTACTCATGGGAGTGAGCCCTATATGCATTCAACAATACATTTATACATGTATACTGTTGAACTTGAAATTTATAAATTTTGTTCAGAATAGTTTAGAAACATGTCCCTGACTTTGAACGTTTGTGCTATCTTAAGGACAATTCATTCACTAGAATTAGCATTGTTTGCGTTTTACTCGATAATTAATACTTTAATCGACTTTAGCATTCACGTTTTAACATTACCTTTGGCATTATCTCGATCGGAAATTTCGTTGTCACGCTGACATCACGTGACATGACTCAATGTATTGGTTGGGAACTTACTGTATAGTGGAAGATGTGATGAATAATCCTCGTGATACCTGCTCGTAAGCACTCTGCATATGGTCCATTAATAAAAGATGTCACCACCATGCCATGGCCATAAATCCTAAGTCGTCTGCCTTCAAGATTCTCAGATTTCAGAGGGGAATTGGAATTGTCAAGTTTTCTGAACAGATTTGTCAATTCAGAGAAAGATGTCAAGCATCTTACTGCGTGTATAAACAACGGGCACTTTTCTAGGAAAACCAAGTTTCGTGTTTTACGAAATTGGCGTGAAAATTTATGGTCATGGTCAGGGAAAAATGCAGTTTTAATTCCGAGAAAGTCGGGAGATTCGGTAAAATTGGTGTTGCGATTTGTGTGTGGGGGTGCTCAATCTACATACTGCGTAAGATTAAACTTAAGATTGGTCTCGCGAAGTCAAATGGCTAAGGGCTGTTATTAGCATCTGTCGATGCAATTTGAGTACATTGTACTGTATATGCATAATGTTGCACCCTTGATGATTGTCCTGAATTAAAAAACATGTTTTCGAATGCGTGCAGACATTAAACTAAACTGTACGTAACTTAAAGCTTATAATGACCAATTGATGGCGCTTTAAATCAGTGCAGATTTTAGTGGCACGTTTAGAAGCGTTCATAATTTAGTTTAAGATTCGCCGAGACCAGTTTTATTCAGTTTTGGCATTGATCTTTAACCTTGATTCCTGGTTTCAGAACCTCTCGGGTGATACAATGACTAGAAAGCGGGATTTTTATGCGGTAATCAGCAATATCAGTTTATCTAAGCAGACTAACAAATTTGCCTAGAACAGACCATGCAACGAAACGGTGATTCCGCAAGTTTCTACAAAATATTTCACGTAACATTTTTCAAGAAACATACATGTATCTGGAGGAATGTTTTCCCCTTAATTGTTTCGAGGCATGTTCAAGTCGTGACCAGATCAAAGGGAAAAAAAGTTTCAGAAACATTCTGGTCAATCGATAAGTGGAATTCGACCCGGCATCGAATTTTTTTCCCACTTTTCCCGGGTTTTTTACTAATCGGGTATTGGGTTGAAGTTGATGCGCTCAAATTATATCAGTTTCTGCCCAGATTAGTCAAATACAGCGTAGCTTAATCTCTCAGAAAAGCATTTATTGATAAAAAACAAATAGACAAAGCGAAAACATGTACATTCAGCAGTAAGATCTCGCAATAGAAGAGGAGAAACAGTAAAATGTACGGCAGCCTACATGTTGATCAGCAGGAACATCAATAAAAGCAGTTTTCCATTTATCAGGGTTTTCCACTTATCGGGTTTCTACTTATCCGGGTTCGACTGTATTAGCTTTGTCTTAGATAACTTGATAGGCACGCAGCTTGGGCTTCACGAAACTCGAGCTAACAACGTGAAAAAAGTGAACTTCTTCCCCCTCCCCCCCATTTCTTAAAATGTATAATACTAAAAAAATTACCTTTTTCTTTCTCTGGATTTTTCGCCCAGTTTTCAGTTTTCTGTTGCTCCTGCGCGTTGTTGTTTCACCATTTTTGCACAAACGTTTGATCCCGATTAATTCCGAGATGTAACTTCAGTCGTGCCAACTGTCAAACAAAGATCCTGCGTAAATTTGAGTGCTCATCTCCCTCTAGACACAGATGGAAACATTTCGTGTTTGTGGGGAAGCCGTATTTTGAGGAGAATACTTTTCTACTAATTTTAAGCTGGTGTGAATTGCTGACGTTAACTTTTTAGAGGGTGATAAACCTTACTGCTGCCTTTTTATTGTGCGTATATTTACTAAGATACTCGCGCCTAATCAATATTTCATTATGCCATTCATCACTGTCATTTTTCAGTAATTTTAAACGTATGGATGTAATATGGCCCGAAATAATGGACTAATTTGAATTGAACGTAGTTTCGATATTTCAGCTCGTTTAATTTCGAAATACTTTCCTAAGTAAAGGTATAGATTTTGTTTTATCGTATAGAGCTTTATTAGGGCCATCACACACGAGGAAAATAAATTGCGGAAAAGTTATTTCACATGAAAAATTGCTGCATATACACGGAGCACCACTTTCAGAATATATCCCTACAGTATATGGCATAATGGCAGCACTGTTTCCAAGGGAAATATGGGTAAAGTAATTTGACAGCAGTGGTTTTATTTCGTCCTTTGACGTATGTCTTTCCTGATTGGCTATCCAACAGAAAGAAACTGTCGTGCATGATTGTAATACTGATCTTAGTTTCTTTCCAGACATAACATGTAATAATTCGCTCAGAATAGGATCGTTTTCTATTCTGGAAATATTGGGAATATATTTGCGAAGGAAATTTTCCCCGATATTTATCTCGAGCAATAATATACAGTAAAACCTGTTAAGAGTGACCCCTAAAAAAATGCTAAGTTGGTCACTGTACACAGGTGGTCACTACACGAAGAATATGCCTGAATTAAATTAAAAAATGAACATGTATACACTGTACTTATACATGTAGTAAAAAAACAAAAACACAAAAAAAGAAAGAACCATCATTTCCATTTGGTTGAGTTCACGTTGAGCTTGTTTTCCAGTCGCAAGCGACTGGTGTCGCTGGAAAACAAGCTGTAAGTGTTTATATAGACGCCTAAGCAAGGTAAATATCGAAGAAACTTCCGCTAAAACTTGGTTTCCGTAACTGGAATTTAAGTTTTCGAACCGTGTCGTTAACTTTATTACTGGCTTTCCGAATTGGGAGTTTCAAGTTATATCAACTGAGTTTCCAGTTTCGGAAACCAAATTTCAGCGCAAGTTTTCTTGGTGTGTATCTGGCATTAAACACTCGCATTTGGTGATACGTCATTTGTATATAAGCGTAAACGCAGGGGCACTGCAATTTGAGAACTTTCAGTACCACCAAAATGCTCTATCCTGTGATTTCCTGAAAGTTTATCATAAAATCTCATCAATTATTGTCTTGCTAACATTTTTTTGAACTGATATTTTCTTCAATGCAGTTGAATTAAGTCAAACTTTCGGCTAAGCACCTGCGTTTTATCTTTCTTTGAAATCTCAAATTTCCCTAGTGTTGCTATAATATATCCGGAAATATTGGCACTGAAGTCAGTACTTAGTACCATTAGGCAGGGGGATCATTATACAAATTAAGTCAAACTATAATCAGTCTATAGTCATGATGTGTCCCACC
>JAQGBX010000227.1:0-42055 GCA_034698745.1 Megaphyllum sjaelandicum | reverse complement strand
TTAATTGCAATTGTTATCGTTATTTCTGCAACATTAAATATTACTTACAACCTATCAACGTATTCGTCTTCATACTTAGATTGGGAATCCGAATTCCCAAATCTTATAGTCCCTAGCGTGTTATATTCGTTAAAATACGGTAAGTGCGTACCAATGCGCCATGGGTTTCGCACGGGATGCACACCATAGAAAATCCCCAGCGGCGCTGTATTTTCTTCCAAAGACATCTGAGGAAGCCATCTTGAGCACTGCATTCAAGAACAATTATGATGTGGTGTATTCAGAATAACTTTTCCTATTCCATGTCTATGTCTCTGTCATGAAAGCGGACAAGAAAGAACTGCTCCGGTGCTCCGGAGCTGCTCCGGTGGCCCTACCAGAACCTCTTTCTTGAAGAAGCCGAGTCGTTAGAGGACAAGCTTTTCGCGGACGACTTCTGGTGCCTCGCTAGCCAGATTGCTTAAAAATAGGAATATAACTTTCTAGACTGCAAAAAATAGAAGCCTGTTAACCGGCTTCTGGAAAATGAGTGCTTGCCATAAAAACAACCTTGCTGTCACGATGTGCGCCCTGTGAGCATTCATTGGTTGCTTTACTATGTATTCTGTATGAAAGACCAAAGCATTATTCTCTGCGTGCTCAACGACATTCCAGAAGATGTCAAAGATGCTCACTTGTTTGATTTTGACGATCGGTGTGTTGCCACCAACCTGATTTACGACAAAGAATGCGAGGCCCTTAAACATCTTGTTAGTGTGTGCCAAAAGATGGATAAGAAGTTGTTCTCCAAGTTCCAACGCATCTTTGCAAGCCATACCGAGCTCTAGACTCTAGAAAGACGTAAATACCGTAAATACGGTATTTAGCGCTGGACCCGCAATAGCCGCCTGCCTTTAATAATCGCCAGGGGGGTTCCACGGAATTTGCAAATAAGCGCCCCCGGACGCCTATTACAATCAAGTTTCTTGACAAGAAATTTATTACCCCGATAACGTTTTCAATTAAATTTTGTGAGAAAACCTATAGATAAAATTTCCCATAGGTTTTCTCACAAAATTAAATCAAATAATAAATAACTTTCCTGTCAACATTGGCAAATTTTCACATATGTTTTAATTCGCCAATGTTGACAGGAAATTTATTACCCCGGTGCAAACGTTTGGAATTAAATTTTGTAAGAAAACCTATTGGGAAATTTTCCCACAAATTTTTTCACAAAATTTAATTTCAAACGTTTGTACCGCGGTAATAAATTTCCTGTCACCATTGGCGCATTAAAACCTATTTTACCTAATTACCTAGTAAATACCGGTAATATGGACGTAGTTTAGCTACGGTACTGTAATGGCGATAGTATAAAAGGAAGTGTAAAGTCGAGGAACAGACAAGCGCCGGACCCGCAATAGCCGCCTGCCCTTAATAATCGCCGGGGGGGTTTCCCGGAATTTGCAAATAAGCGCCCCGGCGCTTAATACCGTATTTACGGTATTCTTAAATTTCAAAACTATTTGACATAAAACTTCAAAAATATGTTTGCATATTTATACTGTACAGTATATTATGCCTGCACTAAGAGATGCCATCTTCCGATCCTGTTCTGAAGCTGTCTCCTTGTCTTATCTTTGAATTATATTCAGTTTGGAGTCTTTAATTTGTGATTTCATTATTTCTACAATTTAATCAATCAGTCTTTCCTTTCAATGTTATTTGTCTTGCAACAGATGTCACACCATTTTTGGAAATGGGACTAGACTCTGATTCTTTGCCAGCACATTCTCGTACTCTGGCTATACTCCCTAGGATCATATCCAGTAATATTCCGCAGTCAACTGTTTGGGATTCACAATATGGATTTCCTGAAAGAATTCCCCTTTCATCTATTGATAATGCAGCAGATGATCGACTTAATATCATAGTTTCCGATTTTTCTCTGCCAAACCCCATGGGCAAGGAACACAGATTAATGAATCAAGGGAATTCTGAGACGGCTATTCAAGAAATCACAACAATCGAAACAAATGGATTGTTTTCACCATTGCAGTATGTATTTCTTATTTGAGATATTTGGAATGGTCTTTTTAGCACTTTTTTATTTTAAACTTTTTGATTGGCAGAGATGTTAGAGTGGATGATCTACAAGTCTCTCCCATTGCAACATCACCATGCCCAGATGGATCCTTTGGAGATTTGACAGCCCTTGAACTTATTTCAGGCACTAATATTAACACTGGGGTCACTCCCATAAAATATACTGTGCTATGTAATAAGAATACTGAAGGTTAGCCCAGTAAACTGGACTTTGTTGAAAATTTTTAGGCACTAGTGCAAGACTTTACTCAGTTATTATTTCAATTTATATAAATACTTTTACACTTCTGGATTTGCTCCGTTACACATAACCTTCAGGAAATTTATACAGTAATACATTTGATTTAAACATCAAAGTTGATGTACATCGAACCATTAGAAGCAATGATGTCACTAAGTTTTATTTTTGGATTAAGAATGCTCAGCCGGTACCAGTAAATGTAACTTTTTTTGGCATTATATTTCAAAATTTATATTTTTTTCCACATAGAATTATTTACTTGACATCTCGCTGGTATTTTTATTTTATTTTTTGAAAAATTTAAATTTTCTGGCTTAGTTTAAAAATGCATTTAACGGGAACCCTCCAAATTTGAATGACTCTTTTTAGTGTACAAATTTTGGATTCCTGTCATATATTTATTTTAGTAAACTAGGTAATTATTACAGAATTATCAGTGTATTAATGAACAAAAGTCACAACGAGAATAATACATTTAGTTACAATTCTTCTTTAATACACAAGTTTAGACAACATTTTACATAAATTGGAGCTTATGATGGTTCATGGTTCAATTGTTGACTTTGCCAACTTGGCTTCATAATTTTTTTCATGATTTGTGGTAATGGGAAGGTTGCAATGTTTACTACCCGTATTTAAATACACATGGTCTTTCCAGGTACTAAACATGGCACATCATATGACGAAAATAAAAATGATGACAATGGAATTTCTTCAGGATTTTCAAGAGTATCACTGAACTTGACCACACCACCTACAATTCTAAGACATGGTCGCCGAAAAAAATATGTATCCTTACAATGGCGTTTGTTTTAAGCTACAGATACGAATAAATTTTTTTTGTGGTTTGCAAAATTTGTAAGTTGAATAACTAGCTAAAATGTTATCATTCTTTCCTTGATTGTAAAATGTAGCAATCTTCCATGAAGAGTGTCGAACTGTGTACCCTAAATTATGTTGTTCAAGAAACTACAAGTGATGTTGTAGAAAGTAAAAGTCGGCAACATGTATCCTCAGACAGTGGCTTAGAGGTAAGCCTTCCTTTGGATTCCACTGCTTCCATCAGTTCGATGGGTGGAAGTTTTGTGTTTCAGGGCAATAGAATTGGTGCTATGTCATCACAGACTCCAATAAAGTCTTTGCCATTTTCACCATCTCAGGTAATTAGAATTTTATTTGAATTTGCTAATTATGCGTGAAATTATGTCAAAGTTAAATTGATACATAATTTATTTCATGCCCAGTTTCTGAATTCATCCTCCGGTGGGTTTGGTGAACACATGAGTTTGACTTCTACCCCGGTGAGCAACTATCAGAATCAACTAACACCCATTCATCCAGTGCTTTCTCATGGGGACTCCATTGTCCTTCAGGATGTCGCCGTGTAAGACATGTTTATATGCACGTTTTCTACGGACCAAAATGACAATCTTTTTGTATTCTTTTTCAAATATTAGAAGAAAAAAAATAGTGCTAAGAATGTCGTTTTAATTGATTTTTGGAATGTCATTGATTTGAATGTTTATTGAAACCAACTATCAAATTAGACTGAAGGATTAAAAATCAACATTATGTATCAAAATACTCAATCACAAATATTCTGATTTAAAATTATTATTATTACCATTCATGTTTACAAAATTTTGTTTTAACTAGCGGTAATCAAAATGTTACAAATTTTTAACCTATCTTGGTTTCAGTAAAATCATGCTATCAGTGTGGCGGCTGTGTCCCTTGTCAAACACCTGCCATTATATATACATTTGTCTTACAGAACACCGAAAATACGTCGTGCTTTAATAGCAAGCTCACCACGTACTCCAACTCCATTAAAAAACGCTCTTGCAGAAATGGAAAAGCATGGCGGAACATTTAGGCATGAGGTAATGCAATTAAAAGGTATTTAAGACAATAGTTTTCACCAGCGCCGATGGTGGAGTGGTTTGCGCATTTGCCTCTATCCTTACTAGCGAGGTTCGCTCCCCGGTTGAGGTCGGTGAGAATTTCTAGGATGTGCGAAATTCTAAGTGGTGGCTCTTTCGGATGAGAGTTTAAACCTAGGTCCAGTGCAAATCCCATTTGCACTCTGCACGTTAAAGATCCCTCTCGGGGGGTGAAAGTCCCCCTTCGAAGGCAAAATGCCCAGGTAGGTGATGCTGGCACCCCCTGGCGTTGATGTTTTGTCTCGTAGCAGAAATAGGCCAACGTTAAAAATCCACAAACAAACAAGACAACAGTTGTCATAATCAAATGAATACAATATTGTTACTTTTGTTCATAGATGTCAAGTCCTTCCCAGTTTGATGATACTGTGATTGATGACATTTGCGCCTATCTTACAAGAGATTTCCAAGATATAGATAGTTCTTCTGGCCCAAAAAATGAAAAGGAATTGTCTCTTCACACATCAACTATATCCACCCCTCCTAATGATGCATGTGATTCCGGTTATTTTAGTGGAAAGCGGAAACGAGATAAGGAGGTATGTTTGACTTGAATTTTCAAAACATCTTGCTTAACGACCTGATGATTTAACAATTTATTCATTATTTTTAGAACCTTTCTCCCAATCGATTTCGCAAGTCGTTAACACACACATGGTCAACACCAGGAGATATATCGGTGCCAGGCCTTACACACACTTATTTAAATTTAGATTCTTTGCTGAATTTGGAGACTCCGGTTAGTAACCCTTTCTTTTTAGGGTACTTTTTTGTAACAAGGATTTTCCAAATTATAATTTGACAATGACAATAATGCTTGGCATTGTGAAGTGCTTGTTGACTTCTGAAAGTTCTGATTTATAAGAATTGATTTTACAGCTACACCTTGAATTTCGGAGACTGTTTCGAAACCTGGTTCATATGTCCTGACTTTTAATTTTTGTAGTATTCCAAAGTTGATTCCAGACAAATATCTGAACAATTCTAAAAATTGGCCACAGCCATGCTCCATCTTCTTTCTTTCCCTCACATTGAATGCAGCTTATAATTAGGGTTGCTAAATACTTCTCACCCACAAACCAATTTCCTTGCAGAGTAAATCTTTGAGGGAAGATACTTCCGTTTTGTTTTCGCCACCTTCGATTATTAAAGAGGAATTACCTGAGGAATTGGGAATATCGCCAAATGATGCTTTCTACATTGCTCATAATAAAACCAGACCTAAGGTAATCTTCCCCCCCCCCCCCTCCCCCCCGTAGAAATTTGATATTAATAAAATCCTTTCAATCTTATATTTGTTTATAATAGTCTTTTGTAATATCTTGCATTGTTTAGTTGCAGGTCGTTACCAGTCAAATTAAAACAGAAAAAATACATAGAAATAGTGACTCGTTTACATTCTCTCCGAAGGTGTGTAACATGCTCACAGGGGTTATTCATTTTGGCGATTCATTTAATGAAATTGCGAATTCAAATTTCATATGACATTCTAGTTAGACGTCAGGTGGGAAATCGTTGCGTGTGGAAAAACGAAAGATCAGCTGGATCTGACCGAGCAGGCACGACGCTGGATGAAAACGTTGCGACCCCGCTCACTCAACCTGTAGCTTGGAGTATATTTTGTATATGTATTGTAGCTCTAAATCATTGCTCTTCAACTCACCATTAGAAATTTGGTTATATTGGTATTTGTTTTGATAGTGTGGCAGCTAAATTGTAAATTAACAATTATGCTTCTTAAAATACAATTTTGAAGCATTCAACTATGATTCTGGAATAGAGATGGGCGAGCGGAACTGCAGAATCGAGTCGCGTTTAGTAAGTTTTGATTGAAATCGATTACTCGAGTTCCACTGACTTGGAAATAATTGCTCTGCCGTTAATTCGCTACGAATTAGCCCGAAGCATTGTTGTGCGAGTCTAGCTAGATTTTCTCAGATTTGTAATTGTTGACATTCCGGGCTCCACGGCTCTGTTATAGTGGCTCAAACTTGGAATTTCAACAGCAAAAAACCCGTTTCAACTCAAAAATTCACCGTAAGTTCAGCTTGCGAATCTCTTTTCTGGAAGTTCTATTTCTGTACTTTCTGGTTAACGGATAACTATTTTTGCACTCAAACAGGATCAATTTAGCTCCATATTATAGTTTTGGGATCCTTAATGTTTATTCACTATTGATGACCCTGTTGACTGATGTTTTGTCTCAAATTATATCCTAAAAAGGAGTTAGACCTTTTGTCCTTATTTAACAGCGGTTGGCGTGTAGACTTGTCTCATCTGGAGAAACCCATCACTTGTCATCATTTGATGTGAAGCCTGTCATTTATTCTTGCGGGTGTCCACAGACTGTGTGGGATGTCTTAAAAATGTATGTTTTAATATCTCTATGCACAATCTTGCAGCGCGTGCAGCAAAATCCAGAGGAGAAATACATTAGTTGCCAAACACGTTGCACGAATATAACCTGGTAGAGCATTCTAGAATGGCTGAAATTGTATGAGCTTTGATTTCCTATACATATGGCCATTGCATACATACCTGGCTGAGAGTATGTTTATTTTTCTCATGAATCCATAGAGAACAAAACCATGAAATTGAATTGAAACCAAGCAGTAATTTCATCAAGGTTATATTCACATATTAATATTACGTTAAATTATTTTTTTTTTGCGTTTTATTCCCATTTTTGCATTGTCCTTAATTAAGGCAAATTGTCCTGCAACTGCCCATTCTGTTGAAGGATTTTTAATACCGGTTATTAGTTTTTGGTTTTTATGGATTGTAGGTAGAATTTTCTGAAATATTCAAATAATTGTTGAACAATTACTCATTCGCCACATCCTGGATATTTTGACTTTATAAAAAGCTTCATCGCACGTTTTTATTGCTAATCTTATATGGTCTAATTAACATTTGTATGTACATATAGACTTATATACGTTCCCTGTATGCTTTCTACTAGTGAATTAATCAAATGGTACCTGTGATAGTAGAGCATATACTGTATTTAGTTTTTTTTTGTTGCAAAATTCAGTTTATTAACATGCACCATTAAGTAACAGCTATTTCTTTTATTTTTTTGAGTGTTTATTATTCTCTATATATTGCATTATAAGGCATTGATCATGCTTCATTCTTTGCATATTCTGGAAAAAAATTGTTTTGCTTCATAGGGATATTTGGTCAAAGGTTAGGCAGCTGTGGAGTTGAACAAGTTTATATTAGCAAGGTCATTTAATCAAATTATGGAAATCTTGCAAGAAACATGGATTAATTGTTCCTTTTTAAATAGTATCTTGCAACTGTCAAATTGCGCTCCTTGGTTGCTTAAAAATTTGTCAGTGTCCTTATTGGAACTTTTTAGAATTTATATTCCAATGCCGATGTAAAAAGGTTTTGACAATTACCCGAAATTTCATTTTTACTGTATCAATTCTGTTTGTTGATCTAAGAATGGAAAATTTTATGATCTTACTTTGCATTAATTTATTTTAGTTTGCCAGATTCGTTATTCAAATGAAACACGCCAACAGTCTTTAAGCCTTTCAGAAAATCCTTATAGTTTGGCCTACGGGTACTGTACGTCTGAGTTAGTTACAAATAGGACAATATTTGCTGCGAGGATTTGGTTCTTTTTTAAAGGCACAATTTTTATACTATCATGGAGGCGTCAGGGTCTTCTTCTAGCCTATTTCTACTCCCTATTATTTCCTACATTTCTGATACCAAAAATAATGTGTGTATATTGGAAAATTTAAGATTTTAAAATTTTATTCGCATAATCATTTTTCTGTCTTAGGCACGTTTCAAACAAATATTTGAGTGTTATGGCAAATGTTAGTCATCACAAATTATGTAATCTAAATATGTAATATGCACTGAATTAAAAAGATAATCTTGAATTTTGCAGTTTTATTTACGTGTACTGTGTATGGTAAGATGCTTCATAATTATCTTCATGCCCAGTATACTTATATCTAACTTAAGGATTCGTGTAAAAAATCTTTGAAATTGTTCAACATTTTAAAAAATAATATGGTTGGTATCTGTATATAAATAACTTGTTATAATCGCTATTGTTTACCAAAATGATTTACACCTTTATGGATACTGAATGCGCTTCATGTCATTTTGTTGTTAAATTATGAAGGTTTTCAATTTAAATTTCATTTACTTAGATACTGTAGTTACACCTATCAAAATTTATTTCATAAGCAGGCGATGCGTGCTGGCTCCGTCTATATCACACATACATGTACATGTTGGGGTACTTCATAATTTTACTGCCAAAAAAATGATTGCTTTCGCTATACTGTAAATTGCACGTGCAGGCGCATTCCCTCCACGAGAAAATTCGTACAATTTTTGATACAATATTAAAAAATCTACTTTCGGATAAAAAATCTTATTGGGTGAGTGATAGTATCTTATGGGGCATTTTCTTAGATTTTATAATGATGATGCTTATTTGTGCCGCGATTCTCAGATTCATGTATCCCATTATTAATATAAACCAAAGAAGTATGGCGGATTCGATTGGTCCAAAAAATCTGCACCGGTGCTATATGGCACTATCGGCACTATTTGCGGATTTGATTGGGCCAAAAAGTGTACACCGGTGTGACTACAAGGTGAGGCATAAGTCTGTTAAATCGGCACTATTGCAGGCAGCAGGCGCAAGAAGACTTCACAGACTTATGGCTCACCTTGTAGTTACACCCGGTGTACACTTTTTGGCCCAATCAAATCCGCTAAAAGACATTCATGAAAACCACACCGTGATAAAAACAGTAAAAGTCCCTGAAAGCACTTCAAATGTATGTCGCTTCAGCTAAACACGGCTCCATTCAAATATATACAGTGTGTTGCAAAAGTCTTCTTCTCACTTTATCGCTCAGCATACAACATTCATACATGTACATGTATGTTATCTTGATGTTATATTATTAAATGCATTTTTCGTGATTTAAAAATGCATTTTTGACCTCTTAAACTCGATTTTTGCCGTTTTCTAAAAGTTTTTGGTAATCCAGGCGTAAAGACGAATCTATAATATTAAAGCCTAAAATCTAACAATTTGAAGAACATGATTTTTTGGTCAAAATCGAAAAAAAAGCAAATTCTATACATGTACTGTACATATAAATCAACTTACTTTTTTATGCAAAAAAAAAATGTTATCCGTTTTCATCGATTTTGGCCTGGTTCCATTATTCTCGACGAATCAAATCCGTATAGAGCCTTCAAAAATAAGTAATTTTTCCACATTTCTGCGAATATTATGACAATTTGTCAATAGCTAGGTTATTGTATCATTTCCACTTTGACGTTGATTTTCTTTATTATTTGCATTGCTTAGAATTAATTTTATGCTTTTACGTTTTTATTCTGTTATTTCATATGTAATTAACCTCAAATTAAATTACTGTTCAATTTCTAACTGTGTATACAGTGGCATTGCATTCAGGCCTATCATTTTCAATTTCAGCATGTCCCAATGCCGTCAGTTCTGAAACTATTTCAGAAACAATTTTATGGTTTATTGAAGAGAAATACAAGTTTTTTTAGGTGTACGAACAGTACGATTACTATTTTTTTCACTGTAGGTTCTTTGCTTAAAGTGACGTACATAGATTTTGAATGTTTATTTGATTTTTTTCTACAGAAGTGCGCATGCCTCATTAAAACACATGATTATACTGGATTCCTGAGATCCAAATCAGTTGAATTTCCTTGGAAATTCCAGGTTTTCCAGGTATGGGTGAACCTGCTGAGGCCAAATAATAGGAAAAATTAAAAATATTGCTAATAAAACTTACCTTCTTATGCCACGCTACACAGCTACTGTAGATTCAGAACAGCAGTTTTATGAGTTTATGAGCTTACTTTGAATAAATGCCAGTTCAAGATTAAGGCGCTTTAAATCAAAGTACACTTCATCGTTGATAGCCAAAACGACGAAATGACGTACATGTACGTATAACAATTTTTGTCGTTAATCGTTGCATTGTGCACAGCCTAAGTAGAATTGCATTATCAAAGTATGGTTCAACCTGCCATGAATAAGTTTTCCAAATTGAAAGAAACAGTCTGCAGCACGTAAATTGAAATAAAAATTTGATTCAATTGAAGAGTTCGAGAGGATCAGAGAAAAAAAACCACTTACAGTACAGTATGTACAATAATAAACATGGCATTTATACAACTTGTTCCTAAAATATACTTTCTAACACTTTGTCAGGCTAAATATATTTACAATCTGAAAAAGACTAAATTCGCCCTCACAAATTAAGCCAACATACTGATGAGTACAGTCTCATCGAGTCACAATAATAAAAAAACAAGAAAGTCGTGCAACTTTAAATTAACTTCGATGACATCAACGACCAAACAGCAATTTTGCTTTGCTACGTTTCGGGATCATGCCCCTTTATTCAAGCACTCTAAATTGAAAAATATACATCAAAATGAATATTACAGCATTGAAATACACGATAATAAACATGAAGTCAACTAAGTCAAAAGTTGGAGTATATGGTGAGATTAAAAAGCAAAGCAAAATTGCTGTTTGGTCGTTGATGTCATCGAGGTTAATTTAAATTCTACAACCGACCACTTGAAAATGTACTATTTCGTAAAGTCGTGCAACCTTGACATAATTGCAAATAACACTTATTTGAGAACAATTGTTCCCCTCTATTAGAAAAAAATCAAACAAACGCAAAAAGTACAAATTGAATGCAAAAGAGATGCAATAGTTTTGCTAATTTTAAAAAGTATTTTAAAAAAAACTGAAAAATTAAGATTCAAGCCATAAACGAAAAACTGCTAAAACATATTCACGTTGGGAAAAACTGTTTCCAAGTTAGTGTTATTTCAAGTGCTGATTTAGATGTTTTAGATGTAGGATTGGAAAGAAAATGTCTGACATTTTTAAATTTTGTGAGTCTAATGCTATAAATCTATATTTGAATTTTTCTGTAAATTTCAAGGATCTAAAACAGCTCGACAGCATAAAATGGTAAAAAAAAACCTAAAAATCAAAATATTTTGGAGTCGGCTTTGAGCAGTAACAACAGAATAGACCAAAAACAGAATATGTTTAAAGGAGATCCAATCTTTCCTTTCTAGCATTCGTCATCAGGAACCAGGACATTTTTCAATGTGACAATACCTGAAAGGTAGCATTTTAAAATGCCAAGAAAATCGTTTAAACACAAAATCTGAATTGTGAACATACATCCATAAAAACAAACTGCTTTGGCATTATGACGATAATCTTCATAATATGATTTATAGCAAAAAATGATTTCACAAAAAAACTAGGACAAAGACTCAGTTATCGATGAGTCAAGTCCCTAAAAGTGGATCCACCCAGGGTTTGTACATTGACTAATTAAAGCACTTTTCCCAAAAACCCAAAGCAAAAGATCGAGAAATTGCGCTAGTTTCTGCAAAGAAATAACTTAGAACATGATACAATTTTTAAGACCTCATTTGTCGAGCAACTTCTTGGGGAAGGTCAGATGGCGCCACCACATAACTGGTTCTTCAACACACATGCCTGTAGCTGGAGCTTTATACAGTAGCTTT
Organism: Megaphyllum sjaelandicum; assembly: GCA_034698745.1. NCBI lineage: Eukaryota > Metazoa > Arthropoda > Diplopoda > Julida > Julidae > Megaphyllum > Megaphyllum sjaelandicum. The sequence goes on along the minus strand of JAQGBX010000227.1, from coordinate 30,190 downwards.
TGCGTTAGGGCGATGCACTGCGCCAACTCTTTGAAAAATGTGCTTCGTTTATGAAGCAGATAGTGTATTCATCAACACAAAGCTTGGTTAGAACGCAGAAAAGACAAGATAGAGATAGAGATAGCATTGCAAGGGAGCTTGGCACAGTTTCTGCTGAGCCAGCATATTCAAAATGGCGGATATTATGATGTTTGCATTATCTTGGACGCAAAAAGCACGCCTGACCGATCTAAATTTACAATCAACAGCTGCGAACTCAGTGACCAATTTAGGAACGTCTTAGTTTCTTTTTATTGGTGTTCACGATGAAATGTGAGTCAACCGTGGCGCCATCTATGTTCAGTGTGGCACATGTAGCATCAAAATCTCCAAAGAAGTTGACAATAACTTAATAGCTTTACTGATACTAGCCGAAAGAGGGTGCAGCTTAGGGACACACTAATGAACTGACTAGGGGGACGCTGCTTCCTAAAAATAGTAAATACATGTATGTACACAATGGCAGCAATATTTGGGGTTAATGTACAATGGAAAAGCGGCGAAGCTATAGCCAAGTATCAGAGTTATATTCCAAGTATTGGCGACAGCTAGGAAGGTCCAACAAAAGTAATAGTATCGTAGGATGCGTCCACTTTAAAATGAGTTCACAAGTTTAGGAAGTCATTCGGAGGTAGCTAAACCCACTATGGACTGCCATGGCAGTCCATTATCCCAAATTTTTCAATTTTTAAAACGTAATTAAAAAAGGTAAATTCTTATCATAAACTACTCAAACGAGGCTCAGGTATGTATAGCTTACGATATTGTGAATGGTTTCTTATCCAGTGTTTTCGAAAGTATCGAGGCAACAGCAAAAGAGTGAAAACGTCATCTAGGAAAGCAATAATTTCATAACTGGTTTCGTGGATCTCGTGTTTTCGTAGGCTTGTAACGAAACATGTTACAAAACAACATTGCACACAAGAAAACAACTTGAGATGACAACCAGAGTAAGCAATGTATTCATTAACAACATCATTTAAAATTACCTTTCTGTCATGCTTGTGACAACAACGAAAGGCAGCTAATAATGGCAAAGAATCGCTTACTCTACTGATCTAGTACAAGTAATTTACGAGATGCCTTACAGGAACTACTCGATGCAGCTAAGGTTTAGCTCCCTCTTCATTACATCTAAACTAGAGACATAACTGAGTGACTGATTCACCAATGATATACATTGGTGAAGTAAAAATGATAGGCCTACGTATTTCCCTGTATTAACCAGGAAATCTTGCAAGGGCTTTTCGCAATCTTAAAAATCATCTTCAAATGTAAAATACACAGCTCGAGGTAGGCCAGTCTACCTTTTCGAGGTAAGAAAAAGAACGAGGAAAGCCATGTCGAAGCAATAAGACATCAGGTATAAAAGAAGATGATGAGCAGAATCCGGGAAAAACAAGCTTACGAGTACTTTCAGTAGCGAGTCACGTTCAAATAGCAGGGAGGTAAAAGCGTCTATTTTGCTCCCTTCAAAATATATACAATCACATGAACGGTTAGTCACGTTTGATGCTTCAGTCTAAAATACTGGAGGAGATCCTCGAACGAATTCTGCGTTTTCTTTGGCCGACTCGGAAGAGAGAAATATCGAGTTGAAATGGAAGTTTAAAAACAAGCGTATGTTGCGGACACCCATGTTCAGCAGTTCGCAACCGATAAAACTTAATATGATGTCTCCGTACGTATATATATACATATATAATACCATGAATTGAGTTTGTTTTTTCAGGGGAGGTGGAAACGTTGGCCACTCGTCATTATTCCATGCTGTTCAATTCGGGAAGATTGACGTTTCCGAATCACAATGGCGTTTCCTCTAGCGATGGCAACCCGGCCGTGATGACGTTCACTTTGATCAGTCCCTTCGACGTAGAATTGTCAAGCATGGGATCCTTTGCTTGACCAACCTGACTGATTCGACGGCCTAGGATTTTCACGGCTGATACCTTGGAGCGCTGATATGCTTTCACCGCGCTAAATCCGAGAAACCTGAAAAATTGAAATTAATCATATTCTTAAAAGTTGCGAAACCGTTTTCCATCGAGTTTGTATTTTACGCATTTCATGACGCATTCAAGACATAAGATTTTATCATTTTAATTTTAATGTGATCATTCATTTTATAACATGTAAAATTCTTATAAGCATTTTTTTAAAAATAAAAACATTAAATAAACTTGGCAAGTATCAAATTTATTTTTGAAATAAATTCAGAAGAATTTAAAGTGGTCAATCTTGTTCATGGACTTACTTGAGGCAGACGTAAAATATGAGAACGCAGATTCCAGCAGCGAGCATCCTGATGCCTGGCTCCTCGTACATTTGAATGACGACCCAAGCGCCCACCGCTGACCCGCACATACATGCCACAAAGGCTAGGGTGTACAGCCAGCTCCCTAGTGTAAAGCCAGATGGCAGAAATGCCGATCCACGCTCCAATAAATACTGCAAACGAAAAACATAAATTAGCATTCTGAAAAATGACCACATGGCCAAAGAACGGATTATGATTAATACAAAGCAGAATAAAGAATCAGGATGTAAAAGCAATATCATGATATTTAAATATGAATGCTATCTACAAATCCCTACTTGCAATGCTAATAATTTCCGAACAACCTTTCGTTCCAAGGATGTTAAGATATATTTTACATTTGTAGTACAATTCATTAGCCAAAGACACTCTTATGTTTAATTCAATAAAAATTAAATTTTTTATTTTTTTAAAAAAATAAGCTTTCCAAGAATCATAAATCGAACGCAAAAACTGGTATCATTCATATCTGCACGTTCGATTTGCGATTCTTATAAAGTTCATTTTTAAAAAAAAAAACCGAAAGACTATTGAATTCAATAAAGCAGGTGTAAGTGGTAACAAATTATAACACAAAAAACGGACAAAAGCTGGCGAGAAACCTAGAAATAATATGCTGCCAACCACACATTTCTGTTAAATGTGTTAAACGAATTTTTTATAATGAAGAAGCAGCAATGTCCAATATATACTTTCATGCTGCACAATAATGTTCGTGTCATGTTTCTAGAATTGCTTAGAAAAGTTTTTGAACCAACCTGTTGCTTGCACACTTTGCATGTCAAGTTATCCGTAGTGCCAGAGGACTGAAAGAAGAAAAAAAAAGCAAAAACAATCTTAATATCAGCTAAATTCTCCAAAATTCCCTCGCTATCAAAGACATTCTTTCAATTTTACCTCCACCAGCCATTTCTTGAGGCATTCGTGATGCACTGCTCCAACATCCCCCTTGCAGAGGCAGGGCCGGATGAGGGCGCCAGCGTCCTCGCGCTCGGCATCGTAACAAATCCAGCAGTCGGAGAGCTTCTCTTGAGATGCTGATAAATCTACAAAAACAAAATGTTTCTTTAGTGCAAGCCAGAGATGTCAGCAATCCATCTTAACTTATCTGCTTGGACAAACGATGAAGAGATTGTTTAACCCCTTATCTGCAATTCTAGAACTTGTAGCAACTCCTAACACAAATAATACTTACTTGAAAGCAATTTCCCACCCCAATGTACATGTAACTTGTAGATTTGCATAACCCGCTTTTCCTCTAAGGCTTGAAAATTCGTAACACTTGTGTATTTAATTTTTTTTTAAAAAAGTAAATGGACAAATTTAAAAGATAAATGGAAGTGGCAGGTTCTCGGATTTTTATCGTGTTTATTTATTTTTTAGAAAGATTAACGGAGAAACGTAAAGAATTCTCAATTGTTGAAAGAAATGCGGATAACAACTGAACTAGGGAAAATACTAATAGCTTCCAAGTAAATATTGCATATTTCAGGAACAATTGACCTCACATTTTACAAAGATTTCTGTACTTTCGTGTTTTCTCTACTCTGTGCAGAAACCAGCAACACGGAAAAAAAATTGGCAGAGAAAAAACACGAATTACAAGGAAATATAATCAGATAAATACAATGCAGTATCATCAACTTTTCACAAAAATGTCATCTTTTGTAAAAAAAACAAAATTATTTCGATAATAATTTTCGAGAAATTTAAATCTTTTCATAAAAATTTATTTTTGAACAATTATTAGGTTTGTTTTTCATTGAAAATTGTTATTACTTTCATAAAAGTATACAGTTATCAGGGGGCAAAATACATTATTTTCGAAAAAAAGCAAAAAAAAAAACACTACACTGAATCTTTTCGAAACAAAAAATGCATAGTTTTCGATACAGTCAACACAATTTTATTGATTTTTGAACCAAAGCCTCTTATACTGTTTTTTCCCATTGCCAATTTTGAAATGACCCCGGTCAATCTGCAACCCGAAGTCTTCTGAATGTTATTCACGTCATTTCCGACTGTGCTCAACATGTATTCTCTTTCGTAAGAATGCCTTTTATCAGCAATGTCCGTTCTGAAAACTGCATTCCTACGGTATGCAAAAGGAAAAACAACACTGGACGAAAACAAGCAACATTTCGTCAGTTTGCATAACCCCGTTGGAGCCAGCCCACCTCTGGGGCTAAATACTCATCGACCAAGTGCTAACGAATTCAGTTTCTCGTATTTTTGAGGAGTCAACGACCCCCCTCAACGGCGTACTCCAGGCAGGACGATACTGGTTCACCCAAATTAAAATCTTGAGTCATGGAGTACGTATTTAAAGTCGGGGGTGAGATTTCAACGGGGAATAAAAAGGTAGCAGAACAAAGAGAGAACATAACCGAGGAGTAAATACAAAACCTAGAATATGGCCTCGTTTTATAAAAATGCTGAAGCATCGAATATCGCATTCAAATCGGGTGCGCGAACAAAAACGCATCATAGAAGGACATCAACCAACGCCAATTACCTTACAGAGTTACTTAATTGCGCAATTAATAATTTGAGTATCACTCCAGTCGTTAAACATGCATAGCAATTTCAAGGTGGAAATGTTGTAGCTTTCTGATATCATTCCAACACAAAAATGAGAAAATTCTATCTTATCGAATTACAAGTGTCTTTATAAAAAAAAACTGAATGCCAGAAACTTCATCCTCACTGTACAATTTTTTGTCATTCGTACGAAAAAAAGCGCCCTAGTAACGATGTCACACCGTCACTTCGGAAATAACTAGAAAGTTACAATTTCGATCTAAAAAAAAAGTAAAAATGTGACACCATGCACTGACATATCAGACGGAACTTTGGTGAGCTAATTAAGATGTGTCGTTTTCACATCTTCGACAACTTCGACACCAGAAATTGAAATTTGTGTAGGGTCTCTTCTAAAGTGGAAGTGCGACATTCGGCGCATTCGGATGGTAAATCTAGTGTGCACCGGTGTAGGCTACAAGGTGAGGCATAAGTAAGTAAAGTCTTGTTGCGCATGCTGCCTGCAATAGTGCCGATTTAAAAGACTTATGCCTCTCCTTGTTACCTACACCGGTGCACACCAGATTGACCACCCGAATGCGCCATTAGAGTTGCTTTTTCGAAATTTCTAGCATTCCTCCTAATAACCCACTGTTCATCAAATTGCACTCATGTACCTAATTCTAGCAAGCCTGATTAACATCGCGAGAGCCGCATCCGCCACCTGGGGAGTCATTTCGTTAGCTAAGGATTCGCGGATTCTCTCAGAATCAGTTTTCAAGTTTAGATCCTGTAATATTGCAAAATGTATTTTGAACTGCATTTCTTTAGCGTGTGGATCTGTTGTGAAGCAGATTCGCGCAGAGTGGCACATCATGGGCGCTGACTCGCGTTCCAAGCCGTGATGCACCCAGCATTTCAAATAGTACCACCACCTGTGGATGCTGAGATTATTCGATAGAACAGCCAAACCAAAAAATAAACGACCAATTAACGTGATGACAAAGTGGAATTGCGCCATTTACAGATGCATCAAACAAGTGTGAAAAATAAAAAGCGACTTTGTTATCAATGTTTTGCCACTGATGCACGATTCACCAGGCGCTAAGATTTTAAACAAACAACATTAATTTTAGTATGTTGATACGTAGCGGCACGGTTCAGGTCTTCATTCCTGACAACGATCAAAAGATCGTTATCTTGCAGCATCGGTGTCTTGAGCCTATCAGGGCTGCGTGTCGTTCTTCGTTTATAGCGTCGCAACTCGTAGTTCAGAAGTTGTCAGTAGATGGCGAGGCAAACGGTGGCGGAGTCAGCCATCGATAGATTCACCCCGGCCCTATCCAATCTAATGGAAAATTTCACTTGTCCAAAAAGAGTACCCGAGTGTACACTTGGGTACTCCGAGTGTACTCCAGGGTACTCCGGGAGTACCCCAGCATACTCTTTTTGGACAAGTGAAATTCGCCATATGAAAAACTAGGGTTGCATCATAACATCATCTATTGATGCGGTTCAATCCTAGGTCTTGTTTTCGCACTATAATAATTCGCACAAGCCAGTTCGCTACAGTATAGATGTTACCTATAGGTGTTCAAATGCAATATTGCAGGGTTCGTTAGCCGATTTTTTGCGATTTACGCAAACCTAACATTCAAAACTAGGCGGGAATGAACATACCGACCTCTAATGACGCTTTTGTTACAGTTACGTAATAGCTTAAATTCGAAGTAAATTCTACGCTTGTGGCGGAGATATCGTCCAGAGATGAAAACTCTTAAGTTAGGTTCCCATATCAACACAAACTACTGACCTTTAAGGCCGTATACAACCAAAACAAATCCATCAAAACACCTGTTTTACGCACCTGATTGTCACCAAGAGCAGCACTCGCAGCGCCACCTACATCGAAGCCGTCACACCAGAGCGGCCGCATTGCATAAAATCTGGCTACGATGAAATAAAAGCGATGAATTAATTGAGGAATTGGTAGCGAACGATCAATTGAGCACAGGGAAATCGGTTTCTCGAAACGCCACGTTCTCGATAGACCCAAGAGCTCCGAGAATTACAACTGACTTTACCCCCTTCCATCTTAATTAGGCCTATCGCAAATTGGTCCCATGCATCTAGGCTTAAGATTTGAACTTGTAAATCCATTCAGAATTATTGAAAGCAATCATACTGTAAGTTTGCGTTCACGATACCTCATAATAAATTCATTTAGTCTGACATGATTTATTTAGGTCTCTATTTGCTTTCGAAGTTGTTAATGCGATTCGAACTTTGCCCACGATCGACATACAGTAAGGGCACGAGTCTCATTGATAGAACGAACCGATTGAAGCACGGACGAGAATTCAGATTTTCTCCCTGGCATTCTTACCGTGAAACTATTGGTTTATATGGCGGTTTTCATACACGATGCGGTTTAATTCTAATAGAAAGAAAAGATTCGATGGAATAAGCCTATATTAGACAACACGTACATAGCGCTATTTTCGAGAATGAGACCCGACGCCATGAGACGGCTAAGCGCAAGGTAGCACATATTGTTGTATGGTTCAGCATTGGACTACGGTAGGGTAAGGCGCAAACGTGAATTCGATATGTCAAGTACTGCCACCTTGTGTTGGATCCGTGGTACACCGTGGTCCGAACCAGTATTGTCCGAACTCGGTTAGAAAGATAGATCAATTTACGCACTGAAAACGCTGTCAACATTTAATCCATTCTACAAAATGTACCTTCAAAATTCTCATAATTCGGATAAAGTATAAACTTCCTATTAAAGCAATATACTCTAAAAGTAATTTCCGTATCTTGAATGCTCACTGAAAGCCTTTCAACTGACCCACTATTATAACGCTTTAGCTAATGATCCCCAATTGAGAAGAACTTAATCGTCCACTGCTATGACGGACATTTTATAAAATACAGACTGTTGCAATAGCAAACAGGCAAGACTGTACGTAACAGTCTTGCCAATTATTCGCACAATTAACGTTCAATTGTTTACTTTACGTACTGTATATACATGGATGTATATATACTCAACCATAAATTAGAGTGACTAGAATATAATTTCTAATATACAGTAGGCCTACGTACAGTATATTGCACATGTAGTCGTTGTAATTACTAATGGAAATGTAATTGTTTTCCTTCAGAAGATGTCAATTAAATTGATACCATAAATAGTTATCTCAGCTCTGAACTTGCATGATCGCGAATATCATAAGCTGTTTTCAGAATAATCTTTTTTGACCAGAAAATTTATTTTTTAAAAAATGTCGACACCCATATGTCTATTCAAGATCATATCTCACGTGGTTGCTCGCACGTGGTACAACAATGAAAAAACACTTGAAATTTTTTTAAAAAAAAAAATGCAGACTAAAACTAAAGTGCCATGGTTCGACGCCCGTTTAGGACGATCTCCGGCGCATTCGCAACTTCAGTACTATGGCCATGGCGGCACCAGATAGCTGGATTGCCGCGAGCACATATAGTCCGATGTCATAGGCCCCTGTGAGATCCCTCAGGAATCCTGTAAATGTTAAAAAAACTACTATAGTGATTAGAATTTTAAGGATATGCAAAAGCGTGCACTTTGACAGTTGTAAAAGTTAACTCTGAAAACTGTCAACTCGAATCTTCAATAAAAATGGAGGAAAATTGCAGCACATATAGTTTATACTTACGTACATATACATATAGTTTATAGTTTTCTGTATATCTCCGTAGTACGTACTTCGTAGAATGGCAAGTCAAAATGAAATAATTTAATTGTCATTCTATAAATTAAGTCAAATATAGTTTTAATAAAACATTGTGTCTATAGATATGACACAAAAACAAGCTATTGGGAATATGTCACATTTAAAGTTTTTACATATTTCAAATAAATCTATCATGCGATATTTAAAAACTCCACAATTTTTACCTCCTTTTTTCTATATTCAGTGTACATCTGTACACAAGTTTTTAATTGAAATATTTAATTTCATGTATTATTTTATATCCGACCTAATTAAAGCATCCATCCTACAGGAACCAATTTTGACGTGTTTATAAATGGAAAATTTTAAATGTACCGTTTATAAACATAAATACAAAAAAATGTTCTCTTTTTAAAAATTACCTTCACTCGTTTGCTTTTTGGATTATTAATTTGAAAATTACTGTTTGGTGTTGACAGTCTGAGTCACTCACCAATCAACGAGGGTCCAATCCAACTGGTTATTCCGATGGCAAACATCACGTATCCATACATCACCGCCATGTGCTTCCTGCCATATACAGCACCCACAGACGTTGGCACCATGAGAAACGTGGCACCAAGAAACAGCCCCATGATGCTACTGGCAGTCATCAGAATCCAGTACTGGTTGGCAATGGTGAAGGTCATGGTGACGGAGGCCCCCATCACAAAGACTGCTGCGAAGCTAAGTATTACGTGTTCGAATGACAAGAAGCCCACTAGTATTCGACCAAGAACATTGCCAATGCCCGACGCCGTTGCGGCCATCTGGAAGTGCTGCATCAGTCCACAGGTGTTCACTAGGTCCTTGAAAATGCCAACGAATGTAGTGATAGTAAAGCCCCAGGTCAGCGCCATGTAGGACATGCACCAAAAGTCCGGATGGCAGAAACGCTCCCTGGCGCTCGGTGACTTCTTCGTAGGCACTAATTGTGGGTCCTCCTGTAGCACCAACTCGTTGCTGTACTCCTTAACCTCGGCATTACGGATCGGAGTGAGTTCAGAGGTACACCTCACTTTTTCCTCTGGGGAACATGGTTCTGCAGGACTCTCATAATTGTCGCAGGCAGGCTGTACGATGCTCTGGTGGCTGTTGTGTGCTTCTGTCACCGTAAGGGGTTGCTGCAATGCCATAATCTTCACCTGGGGTTTGTTCTCAGGAAACACGACGCAGCCTACTAGAAAGATATGGGCTGAGATGCCGGCATAGAGAAGAGAAGCTCCGCGCCACCCAAAAGTGACGATCAGTGTTTCCAAGATTGGACCATAGATGAGCGTACCAACGCCACCGCCTACAAATGAGATGCTGGTTGCTTTGAAGAGGTGAACCTTGAAATAGCGGGCCACAGCTGCGACACCGGCTGTCAGCATGAACCCGAATCCAATCCCTGAAAGATGCGAATATTATGGTATATAAGCTTTAGACATGCTTTTCTAAGGAATTTTTTTACCGAAATGCGTGAGAATTTGTACTGAAGTGTCCATGCCCTTCTACGATTGTGAATTCCCCAAAACCTTTCAAGGACTTCTTTGAGCCCTTCCAGGAATCAACGCTTAAGTGTTTCTATTAACCCCAATATGTTGTCTAAAAAAACCTCTCCTAACAACTTACAGACTATTTCAGAAAAAAATGTATTATATTTGTCAACAATACATCAGGTATAGTTTCACAAAATGTTATAGAATTACTCTACAACCATTGATCAATAATTTCGGTTTCTGGAAAGCTGAGTAACCCTTCCAGATGTACCCAATACACCAGAAATTCTGCCACGACTTCCCATCTTATTTCAGACTTCTCTTCAAATTGTAGCTAAAAACCTCTTAACTCTCAATAGTTCTTTGCAAAAGGCTACAAGACACTTCCAAAATTCATCATTGACCATTCAACTCACCTCCCAGCACACCGTACACCACGATGGTGAAGACCAGGTTGTGAGAAAGCGACATGGTGACATAGGCGACCACCAGGCAGCTCCCAGCGATGAAAAACACGTTCCGTGCACCGATGGATGGTAAGACGATGCTGCTCAGGGAGGCTAGGGATATGGAATAAATGCAGCTTGCAAAATTCCAGACAAGATCGATTAAATCCTAATACTGACCTGAGGAGAACATGAACATGGTGTTCAATGCTCCCAACCAAGAAGTGTAACTCCTCGATTCTCCAAAGACGTCCAAGAACTTGACATAGAAAATGGTGACACTGGGGTACAGCAAACCGAGCATAGTGGTATTGCAGAAGACTGCAAAAAGGACCACCCAGGCCCATCCTTTGTCCACTGTGGGGTTGGAGCGGACCATGGTAACTCTTTAAGGGGTTTCTGTCAGTGGGGTAAAGAACTGGAACCTACAAGAAGTGTCCTGATGGCTTCCAACTTTATGGAGAAACGAACCCTAAAAGATTTATATCAATCAGTGTGTCCAATTCTCTGCCCAAATGCATCTTTCAGATTATTATTTTTTTCATAATTCACCATTTTGATGGACTAACATGTGGTTTCACAAAGACTAGAATATTTTAATCGTGTAAGCACCATCGGGGAACAAGACTTTCTGGCAGATGTGCTTAGGCTAGAACATATGACATCTGATATTTTCATTTACAAAGGTTGCAAGGGCAATAAGTTGTTGGGAACAAAGGTGCGATTTTTTTGATTACTTTGTAAAAAATAGTTTTCTGTTTTTTAATGTTTCATCAAAACATTTTTTTTAAAAACCATCAAGGTTGAGAATAGGGCAATGCCACTTTCGCATAAAATTCCCATGGGAAATCCTTCGTTATAAAAAAGCTTGATTTTTCGGAAACCTTGAAATAGATACTTTTGAAATTTGGTGAATTCAATAATACAGTATTTTCTAGAGATTCATTGACCCAAAAATCGCAGCGTATAAGGAAACCTGATAGGTCATTAATCAAGTGTAAACTGCAACCTTGCAACTCATTTTATCTTGGTACAACAGCCGCCAAAGTATTCATAATTTATAACATCGACCTTTGCTCACTGAGACACTGCAGTTGTGGTAAATGTTAACTTTTCCATGTTTTTCTTTCTAAAATTTTTACAACTCAGGTTAGAAAAAGTAGAACTGCTCTTGAAAACTGCAGATAACATTTTCTCAAATTACTAGCATCTAATACTGTAAATGTAATCACAAATTCAAAACACCATTCAACTGTGAATGCAATGAATATTGTCATCTTACTATTGATGTTTTCTGTGGAGTTACATGAGTTTTGTATTTGAATAAACTGTTTTACGCTCATTCTGGGCGTGTGGACTTTGATTGACAGTGGCCTGCTTACTTGGGAAGGCTATCCCCTAGTTGTTCATTCACTATTAAATCATTAATCATATTTTACATCAGGCTGGCCAATGAGATTTGACGATAAAATAAGTCTTTTAAATAGCTACTGTCAAAATGTCATACAATACACTTGAGCAAAAAGTGTAACAAAATCTCTTCTACGTCACTGTTTCTTTGAAATCGATTTTGTAAGATGTTTTTGCATAGAGGATTTGCAAGTACACGGATTTCCATAAACTGCATTAAGTGAAGATAACTCAATAAACCTTTGATGTTCAAATTGGAAAAACAAAACGTCAAGGAATGGAAAGGTTAAACCATTAAATTTGGAATAAATTTCCATGATCAATATGGCGTGCAGGGATTCAGAGGTTAAAGCAATAAAATTGGAGGTTTCCTAAGGAACATGTCTAGACAAAAAAACATTAAGCCAATTTAGTAGTCTTGCTTTCTGGAAAGCCTTTAAAACTATTTTAATAGTTGATAATGAATGACCTTTTAATTGCATTTTTCATCAGTGTCAGTGATGACATGTTTGGTGTTAGCAAAAACAAAGTAAAGGTAAGTTGTTTTTTAATTTATTGCGCTGGAATGCTTACGAGAGCTTTACATTATCCCGTTTGAAAATTGTTTCAAATTTCTTCATTGGTTAAAAAAAATTAGAATTTAGACAAAAGTTTGTTTTTAACTTTTCTGAATTTCAACGCCAAACCAAATATATTTTTAACAATTTCAAAAAGTTTTTGCTAAACTTTTATTAAACATCAGACATTGAAAAAAAATCTAAAGCCACATAAAATAAAAAGTTCATGAGCATCATATCAGCTCATCTCTTACCGCAAGAGTGTGATTTTCCAAAGTGGTTTCTATTCACATACTTAGAGAATTTGGCCAAAACGATCCGCAGTCATTCTTTGCTAATGTGGAGTAGCAGCTTTCAGAACGTTAATAAGTTGGCACTAATGAGCTCATTAGATCGGGTAAAGGACAAGAGTTGACCTTCACTCTCCCCGATGATCTGTTTACCAATTAAAGGCAGTAACATCTTTATTTCTTCCATTATTTCTTAAAACGTTCATCGGAAACTGCTCTTTGAGGCAGTCGGTTAATTTTAGCATATTTTTCACGGTAGGGGTGAGGGCAGCTTGCCAATGTCCGTTTTGCATTCATCGAACAGCTCCTTGTAGCTTTCGTGCTCCCGAATCATGACAACAATCAGTGGCCTGGTCATTCCCCGTGCTTCACCTAAATCCTGGAAATCAATGCTCTATTAGTTGTGAATCCACCAGAATGGGTATTGAATGCTTGAAAATCAATCAAACTCATTATTCAAAAAAAATTTTTACTGACATGTTTTGATGGAACATACGCATATGGTATGTTCAGCTCCTCACATACGGCAGGCATGTGACACATGATATCGATGGGAGTGATATCTCCTGCCAATAACACGATTCTGAAATGTGTACTTCGGTAATCAGATGAATGTAAACATCGGAAAAAATGAGGTTTGCAGTCTGGAGAGTAATTTAACCAAAACATGAGAAAAAAATACTAACCCTCGTTCTCCTCGCCTAATCTGAAGCTGTACAGTCTTCAAGCCGCAAAGAAGGTGCTTCTTTATCTTAGCCGCTGCAAGAAATAAATTGAAGACTTTTTAAAAATTCGGCTTTATCATGTTGGAATTTTACAGATGTTTTCCAACAGTCCACTATTATGCAATTGTCATAGTATGCTCAAGAAACCCAAATTTTAAAAAAAAATTTTAAGAGTACTTTGTCTTTTAATTTGGTTTTCAATATCACAAGAAATGTGGTTCATTTCTTCAAGTGATTAGGATTGCTCCCTATAAAGGCCATTGGCAGAAACGTTTAGCAGCTTTGAAATAGAAAGTCTCACAAATCCATACTTCAATATCAATATTTGCAATACAAGTAATAACACGTAATTGCTCTTAAAAAACTTTCTTTAAACATTTTTAATCAAGTTATTATGTCAACATTGACCATCAATGATATTACAAACTTTTAGTTAATTCGAACACCACTTAGTAATTTAGTTCGGATTAGATAGCTTTATATTTCATCACACATTTCACAAATTCCACTTCTACGGTACATGTTATACAGTACATGTAGGCCTACAACATAAAACCAAACTTGAGCGAGAGTACAAAACGAGGGTAAACCAAGTCTTATTTTTCTCAACAATTTTTGAATGCATTCCTGGATTTAATTTAACGCTGGATTTCCAGGAGAACATACCGTAGAAGTGATAGTTTTTAATTTTCACATAGTGGTATTACTGTATCTATAACTGAACGCGTTATCCTTTCTGAACAAACATGATTCAATTTTTACACGATTTGATGGTGATTCAATCGATGGGCGAACAAGAGTGCTTTTACTCGAGTTGTGGCGTCAATTATTGCCTTCACAACTGATTTGGTTTGATAATTAGCGCCAATTTACACGATAACTGATGAAACAATTGAAAGGCAGCTTGTCTTGTGCATCAAATCAGAGATTGGATTTCTTAGAAGTCCAGCTAAACATTATATTGGCAAGTGTAGATAGTCAATGAGAGTCAACGTAAAAACTGTTGAAACGATGTGGGAAAGCAAAGCCGCTTTTTCGAATAAATTTGAATATGATTATTCGAATAGATATCATTAAAAGTACAAGACGATATCTTGTTATGTTGAATTTATTTTGCAGAGAGATTTATTCACCTGGAGACGAAATTATGGCTGGTTAGCGTATTCAAACACAATAAGCCATTTGAATGTGCGTTCGCTTTCCGTTTCGTCACGCACAAATTAACAATTGATCATTTACAAATTGTGCTTCATGTTTACCCACCTGAATATTACAATTTGTGGCAAATCCGACCATCATATGTCCCATATGCCAACTCGATCTCTCCATTGGAAGGTTGGTTGGTTTGTGGATTTTTAACGTTGAACTATTTCTGCACACGAGGGCTTAACACCAACGCCAGGGGATGTGTCAGCGTCACCTACCTGGGAATTTTGCCTACGAGGGGGAACTTCCGACCCCACAAGAGGGATCTTTAACGTGCAGAGATCAAACGGGATCTACACGGGACCTCGGTTTAAACTCTCATCCGAAAGAGCCGCCACTCAGAGAATTTTGCACATCCTCAAAATTCTCAGCGACCTCGACCGGGGAGCGAACCCCGCTAGTTAGGATCGAGAGGCAAGCGCGCAACCCACTCGACCATTGGCGCCGGTAATAAGAGTTCACGGGAAAATAAATTAAAAAAATGAATAAAATGGCAATAATTCAAAATGGAATGTTATGAAGAAATTCGATATTTCCTTTTATAAACAAACAAAAACGTGAAAAAAGACTTGCAGAAGTACAATGCAATATTATGGCAGTACTATTGTACGACTCACACTGAATCTTATACAAACAGCACAAAGAATATCGGTTGCAATAGAATGCATTAATTGGTTCAAATACTGAGACAACACAGTGGAATTTTCAAACCAATTAGATTGTGGGTGTTGTACACGTGACTTACCAAAGTGCGGTTTGCAAAGTTTCTTACATCTACTGAATCAAGCTTATTATATATATTCTAACCAAATTGCATCTTTTTTTAGGAATGTTCACTTAAGTTGAAAAATTGCCGTTAGCAAGTATACTTATTGCACAATTATTCAGGCAGGAGACTCACAAATTCAAGAAAAGCTCAAACTTCAGGTTTCATGCAGGAGACTCAGCGACTCATTCCATGTATGGGCAACTGCGGAGTTGGCAGCACCAAAAGCATCACCACCTAAAGATTTAGCAACAAAAAATGCAGGTGCCAACAAACATTTCGTGTTGATTTTAAGGGCAAAAAGTGGGGTTTGAAATCTCAAATCCGTGGGATTGGTCGATACCGAGGCAGCTCGGCTAACGGCTTGTTATCCGAGCCGAGAGCAGCATCATCGGATTAATATATTTTCCTAAAAGCTTTTCTTATTATCAGCTTAACGAGCGACAAGCACCACCTTCTGGCATATTATCCAGGGCAAGTTTTTATAAAAAAAATCCTAACTCAGCAAAACTGGCGAAGCAAAAAAAGTATCAAGTTTCCATCGAGAAAATCTTAATCGTCTTTAAAAGCCCGCTCCTGTCCTTCATCGGTGACAACTTGGTTAGGGTCGGCTTACATCGGCCCCAGGCCCAGGGTGCTATCTGACACCAACCCAGGCCCTGCTAGGGACCAAAGTTCAAACACCCAAACGGCGCTTGGCGTGAGTGGCGTGCTCACGTTGCTCGTAAAATGATAGAATTTTGCAGAAATGTAACTTTGTGTATTGACATGAGAACAACTTGGCAAGCTCAAATAACATCAAACTGACAGCATTTGTATTTTCCTGGTTGAAGGATCAATATGAAAATATACTGAGATCAGTGCAATTTATACTGATATTTATTATAGCCAAACTGAATATGAGATAGCTGTTAACAGTATATTATAGTAATGTCAGTAAGCAATTTTATACTGATAACAGTGGATTTCATACAGATAGCAGTAGAGCTATACTGTTGTCATTATCGCAAAGTGATATCAGTAAGTAAGGTTCAGCTGATATCAGTATAACCTGCACGGCTGCACCGATATCAGTGTTATACTTGTATCAGTATACCACACGTATGTGTCTTAAAATTGTTTAACTGACATCAGTGTAGCATGTACTTGCCTTTACCGATATCAGTGTTATAAATACATCAGTATAACCTTTCATACATGTACTTGCCTGTTCTAATAACAGTGAGCCATATTTCATCAGTTGTAACAAAGGTACAAAACAATATTGAAATATTTTACATGTTTTTTTTTTTTATTTTTTTATTTTTCGGTGTCCCACGTAGCAGAATGACCAAAAAATGACGTCATTTTTGGCCTAAAAATTCCCACTCAAAACCTGGCATAAAATGACGTCAGTCGGTGGACCTTCATGACGTCATTTTTTTATCATGACACACATATCAGTGTGTTTCTGAGATCAGTATGACCCAATTATCAGTATAAATAATTATCATGGTACAAAATGAAATAATTTGCAGCATCGTTTGAGAAAATTTATTTTGCAAACTATACATTCGCAATAAAACGTTTTCGTAATAGATAGCAAAAGATAAAACTTTTCCATATATATTTTGTCGATTTCGATAAAATTGAGATATGTTGATTTTAAAAGTTAGATTATGGACATAACTGACCAATTCGCAGAAAACTTGACAACGTGTTAAAAATGTTAAAACACATTTGATGAAAAAAAAGTTAGAGAAGTGGCATAACAAATGGCATGTCTATTATCTATTGGATAATAGGCGGTACCCCATATTAAACGAGAATTAGGGTCAATCCCTTATAATCGCTTATTATTATTTTTGATCCTCGATCAAACGAATCCGTTTGTAATCCCTCTTAATGACCCAAACGCAAGTTTGTCAACAGGTATCGGATTAGCGTCTGCGAACATAATAGCCGTTCCGCGTCCCACAATGCAATTCAAAATCCGAGAAACATCAAGTGGTCACAAGTCAGCAATGCGAGCATTGCTCAGGGCATTAGGGCCATCTAATGCCCCATTTAGAAAGCTGCTTATTTGGGTACTCGGGTTGTCTAGCAGTTGAAAACAAGCGCGCATACATCGAAACGACGACTCACTCACTGGCCTGGCATATCTCTAGCAGTTTGCGGTCGAATATTTCTCACCGGATAGACGAAAAAGTTGGAAATCTATAGTGCATACCGTAGTTCGTTTCGAATCAAATCAAAATTGATTCAAAACAGTACGAAGCTGCATCACGCATTGGGATACAAGAAAGCGCACCCAGAAATACCTTTCTAAACTCACTACAACGTCTGAGGTAGTTTAC
The DNA here is from genome assembly GCA_034698745.1 of Megaphyllum sjaelandicum. Classification (NCBI taxonomy): domain Eukaryota; kingdom Metazoa; phylum Arthropoda; class Diplopoda; order Julida; family Julidae; genus Megaphyllum; species Megaphyllum sjaelandicum. Next base: position 12,336 of record JAQGBX010000227.1, on the reverse strand, counting down.
GGAAACATTTTTCGCACGCAAGTCGAATGCTTCGCCATTCCAAAGTCATCATCTCCTCGACTGTAGAATCTCCTTGGGGGTGAAGCATCGAGATCTTTACCCCCACGAGCAACAAACCCCCCGCAGTTTTGCACAATATATTGCGCAAACAAACCTCACCCCCGCCAATCCATTTTCTCATGCATTCCCGGCCGTATCAGTGGCAATTGCGGGCCTAATATTTCTTTTGAAACGTATACGGGGCTGCCAATTCCATTCTCTCCAACGAAAACAAGGCGAAAATTACTTTGTGTACCAAAAATGGGGGCAATTTTACGAGCATTTGAAGCGGGAGTAAATAACGAGGGCTTTTTATCGCCTCCGCAAAAAAATCGGGGGTAAAAATAACAAAAGATTTATCAATGCACGAGCGTACGGCACAATGGAGTTTGAAGACTTACTTGGGTTGGCCAGAAATATGGGTCTTCAACCCTCATTTGATGGGAAAAAATAACTTGGATATGGCAAGAGCGACATTCATCTGTCAGTGGTTAAATAGGTGTTAAATGCGCGTGATGTTACCTGCAAATGGACCAGTCAGTGCCATCTAGCGGTGGTTCTTGCAAACAGAGCCAGTGGCAGGACATCAAACAAACGTCTTTAACGGTGGAAGATAGCACAGTATATCCACGAAATGAAATTTTCAACATCTCTCGACTTTTTCCTGAATTATCCTGTTATTAAATCGAATTTCACTGACCACCAAGAAACCACTAAAAATGTTAAAATACGACATATGCCAAAGAATGGAATCTTTTACATACATTCTGTATACACATAATAATGAATTTTCTGAATTTCCTTGACTTTTTTAAAAACAATTTTTTCCTTTATTATTGCATGTCTTCTAATTAATTTCCATGACAATTTCAGGATTTCAAGTTCTAGAAACCCTGTAAACTTTTAAAATATGACCCTGTTTTTGCTCATCGATTCATTTCAATAACCATTTAATGAAATTTCACAGCTCCATTTTTTTTAATGTTTGGTTATGAAATCAACAAAGAATAAGTAAAAGTATGACGTTTATGACATGGAAAGATAACCGAAATGCTATTTTTTGTAGTTGTTGAATCTTTAAAACATCTATAGCGTCCATCTTGAAACAACTTTTGGCAACAAACTTGAGGCACTTAGCCAACAGCGAATTTTTTTATACTGGCCATCGTGATACACAAATCGAAACCTATTTAGTCTAGATTCTTAACTCCCATACATGGTTTTCCGAGAAGAAAAACATTCTAAAATCTAAATAAATAATAAGTAAATGGTAAAAGCGCATGAAAGGCCATTGTTGCGTTATCGGAAATCAGCGCTCCGAAACCAGCCGAAATGAACGGCTGGCTCTGATTGGTCTCCGCCTACAGGATCCGGTTGTAGTTTACTTTAGGAACTAAACTGGCACCCCCTCTTCGCAGGCACCCCCGTCCCCCCTCACGGGTTGCCAGCGGGGGTTAACGTAGTTAATTTCACCAGGGCTGTCAATGAGTATTAGCCATCTACTATTAGCTCGTAATTAATGGCTTCAATTGCCTCCATTCTGCGCGCAGAGGTGCACTTAGGGTTGTTCAACCCTAAATGCCCCCTTAGCTCCAATCTCGTTTCGGCCATCGGTTTAGCCCCCCTGGCCCCCATTTTCCCATTATCTCTCCTGTATCGCGCTCTTTCTGTTCATATCCTAACCATGCTGCCAATATCAACGCCTCTTTCTTTCGTTTCTTCTAAAAAATCATCAGGTGATGCATTGTGGGTACCCTTTGACCATCCCCCTTCCAAATTTTCATAAAATTTCCCCATTCTCATCGTTTTCCTCCAGTTTATTAGCCAGGAAATGTTCTTGGATAACAACAGCTTGGTGAATGTCACCTTAGATGCTTTCAGGTTACTTTCTGGACGTGAATGTTCTGTTTCTTGCTTACAGCTTCCTTGGATCATTCTGGATGTGAAAAACCAATTCTTTCTTTACTATAGTGGCATTGAAATAATATAATCTTACAGAACAATGTACTGTGATGACTTTAACATTGATGTACATGTAAATTCACTGATAACGACTAAATGCTAGTATAGTGTCACTTTACTTCACCTTACATCCGTAGATTATGCTGCAGAAATGCAACAACACAGTCTGCAGAAAAAGTCACCATAATTCTGGTCGACCATACTTTTCTGCACATATTCAGTTGGCTAAATTCTGCAGAATTCTGAGACTTTTTTTGTATGGGTCAGTTGAGTCTCTTATGATGCGGGGTATAATCAAGAACTTATTTGGCGGACATCAGTGATTATATTTGCATCGACTATCTTTGAACACTAAACAAAATCAAGTACACCATTTTTCACCGACTATTTATGCAATGTGCATTATCTTGATTTGCCGTCTGATAAAAGCACGTCCGGTTCGTCCCTATATATAGTGTCGGCCATCTCAGTACTCTTTAAGTTTATCATTTTGAATGATATTTAACCAGTTCTCAACTGTTAAAAAGTAAACAGGAGCTTCGCATCATGGCGGCCATATTGCATTGCACTGATGGAATAAACCGGTGAGACAAACGGGCCAAAAAACAACCCCCAAAAAACATTTACGCATCATTTGATGAGGGTTTTCCTCGCTTTTCATCAACCCTGCTGCAGGATGACTGGAAGGCGTTTTCCCAAACGACCAAAAAAAAAAAAAAGAGATTAATGAGATTGTTTTTTTTAGCGCCTATATATAATTAGGCCCGTTTGGCTGCAAAATGCCCGCGTGAGTAGCCCCGCCTAGCGGCTAGTTCAACACGTCTTGGACATACACGCTGTCCACGCCTCCTAGTGGTGAGCGTGCAATCCAATGGCCACCCATCGCTGACCAACTACTTTCATCGTTCATCAAAAACTAGATTGGGATCGCGCCTTGGAAGCATAAATCAGTCCAATTCATGCAGTTTTCTTTTTTTTCACAAAACGTCACCTTTTACAAAAAAAAAGAACAAAAACCTTTTTCCAAAATAACCACAGAACTCTTTTACACCTTTCCCACCTCCTCCCCGCCATTAACGCCCATGCTCCCAAAACTTGTATACACATTTTTCATAATTACAACAGGATAACAAATATTTTCCATCAGAAAAATAGCATGAAAAGATAACGTTTTTCTTTCTATCACTTCTTTAAGCCGAACCTCAATAAGACGAACTCGTTTATCTACAAACTACTGATAGCACGAACTGATTAGAAATCCCAGTCCCAGATTATTTCTACGTTTAAGACGAACTCGGATAATAGAAATTTTGTCGGTTACGGCGAACGTAGTTTCGAAATCCCAATAAGCATTCACGCTACATTTCGTCAAAACGAATCAAAAGATATATTTGTTTTGATAAAATGTTGCGAAAGCAACTGCAAACGATTTTCGAAATCGATAATGGATTATTTTTAGGCAAACTATAATTGTGTACTTCGAGAGAAAGCACAGGAAAACATTGATTATACATGTAGTTCAGGTATACATTTTTACATTTTTTTGTGTGTGCTGAATTCTGCATAGTACGAAGTACATGTACCATACGGTTTAAACGAACAAATTCTGGAATCTCTTCTAGTTTATTTTGACAAGGTTTCGCTGTATCAGGTATATTGAAGATCATCTTAACTAGAGCATCATTAGAGAAATAAAGAGCTACTTTGGTGGCCATTTTGTTGGAAACGACTACAGGTGGCGCTCCTTCGCAGTCTTCTGGGCGATGCGACGTTGCTTCACAGTTTTCTGGGCGATGCGACGTTCCAGTTCATGTTCAATAGTGATTATGACACTTTTCCAATATAGATATGTCTGTAAATGTATACAGACATATATACACAGTATATTATATTCACTTTTTTGTCTCGTCATCATTCTCGTCTTCCGGCGAGACTGTTTTCCAGACGGAAGACGACTTCGGTCCATTATCGATTCCACCCAAAAACTTCCGTCCCGTTTTTGCAGCCAAAAAACCCGCATTTTATCAAAATTAAAATCTCGTGCTCTCGCGCGTGAATAATCCGCTCCCAAACATACTCCCGATCGCAATCTGCCCATTTTCCCTTCCCATATTCGGCTCGTAACGAAATTTGCATTCCTCAATCGAAAACTGATTAGAGACCGATCGTGGCGCTGCCTATACTTAATCCTCGGCAGAGATCAAAATCAGCGCCGAAATTAGGATGCTACAAATGCATTAATTAGCATTTTTGGGAGAATGCGTTCGAGCAAATTAATAACGAAAGTGGAAAAATGCTGGCCTTTGCCGATATCCATCTCAGGGTTAATAACAGGATTTCAACGCTGTAATCCATATACATATTTTTTTCCACAGAATTTCGATGTTATCCGGTTATTCCTGTATGCTCTGGGAGCGAAACGCTGGACCGGAAGGGACGGTGACGTCACAAATTGGTTAGCATCAAGTTTGAAAATGCGGTCTAGCATGCATATTCGGAACGATAATGAGACGAATATTATGCATTAAACATTGCTGCATGGTTCGGATAAACTGAGAAGCTGGACACTGGTCTGCCAGTACACAGTATATACTGCGACAGCACAACACCGTTCCAAAGACTAAACGCCCATGTATAGCGCAATAGACTCACTATCTTGACTACTGTACTGTTCCGTTATAGGACTTCACCTTGGGTTAACATCCTCGACTTGCATTCGGTAGACCCAGGTTCGATTCCCGGGTCGGCTATCCTCGATTGTGGTTTTTCATGGTTTCCCACAATTTCTCCAGGCGATTGCTGGGATAGTCCTATATTAAATCAGCCATGACCATCTTCCTATCCCATCCCATCCTCCTCATTAAAATCCCAAATACGGGAGATATACATGTAACTAAATTGTGATGTTGGGATCAATCATCATCAGACTGCTTAGTCTGACTTTAATTGTACAAAGTACCCTGCCACATGGTACTTTGTACTGACTGCAGGGTAAAGAATTGAATTGAATTGAACCCTGTGTCGAGCGAGTACGTGACACGTCACCTATATACGATACGATCATTTCCCGTCAGAAAGCATTCTTGCGCTGCAGTCGTATTTTCGGGACAGGGAAACATGAAACAAGTCGCCACGGAGTGTCCATACTGGTATTTCGTATACATATACTGTGACACAATATGCGTGTTACTAATTCAGATATATTTAGACAAGGGGAAACATCATTAAGAAGTACCTGCTTTAAACAAAATTCTGGTACAGTAGTACGAACTCATTTACAATTCCTGGCCTAATGGCCTATTGTATGTAACGAATTACGTAAAGTCTTCGTTTAAACCGAATTTCGAACTCGGGTATTACAACTTTTTGGCGAAACGAAAGAATTTTCAAGTTTCAGAACATTCACGTTACAATGTATGTACAGTTAAAACCTACTTTTTACAATATAAAAATGCACGTAACAGGGAATTCCCCGATAAAAGTTGTGTGACTTCTGATTATACGAATTATGTGAGGTTCGATTGTATTTTGGAAATGCAACATTAGATAAACTAAAATATCTAATCAATTTTTTTAAATATACAGGAAAATGCAACATTATATAAACTAAAATATCTAATCTTTTTTTCAAAATAAACAGGAAATTAATTTCACTGTAAAATGCATTTATTAGCACATTTCGGTGTTTTCATTGTCTCGAGTGTTTACTTTTCAGTGTTCACTTTTCCATAAGTTCGACAGCAAATGCATTTGGTTTAAAATACATATACAGTGTATGTGTGGGCAAAAGACTTCAAGCAAAACATTTATAGCAAATAAACATTTTTACTAAAGATCAAGCTTAGAGTAGCCTATCCAGTATAGAATTCAGGTCCAAGTACTTCTGTATAAAAAAGTTTTCGATACACTAATCCAGACTCTATTATCTGAACAACTGCACGTACCATTTAAGTAACAAAACAATTATAAAACAAAAGGATATTCCGATTCTTAAAAACCAATAACCATTTTTCGCCAATAGAGGTTTCTGGCATGGCTAAGAATAGGCTTCCTAAGGCTTAAGTGTAAATGAGACAGTGTAACTAGGGCTGAAGTTATGGCGCAAAAACCGTAAAAAGATCCGCATCCCTGGAATTCATATCTGCCCACACTTAGATCATCAAAGACAAAACACCGGACTTCTCGAGTGCTTCCTTTTTTGCAACCCTTGGAGGAGCTCTTAAGAGTCCATCATCTCATTCCCACGCACGGGTCTATATCTAAAACCAACCTAATGATGGCCATTCCCAACACGATTTCCACATTAACTTTTCCGCTTCCATTTTAGAGCTTTATTAAGGGAGCCATAAATAAGACGTAAAAAGCAGGCCCTGGCAAATAAGCGCTTATGAGCTGGACGCCAACTCTGGAATATGTCCTCCTAGGACTTCAAACATGGCCGACTCTTGCTTTATGCTATCCCTTGCCGCCAACTTTTTCCACTTGGGAATGCCAGAAAGACAGCAGGGAATTGAGTGGAATTATGACACTGAACATGAATAATAGAAGAAACACGATAGCGTTAGTCGCTGGTGAAATCGACATTGTTACGAGGCTATAATATGCGTTTTGCGTGAAGTATTAACATCGTTGTTGCCGGTAATCGATGGGGAAATCCCGTAGGGCTTCCAACCCGGAAATGTTGAATTTAAAAAATTGCAATCCGGTCCTTGAATGGAAACAAAAGGCGCTATTTGATGTAAAAGTGCTTTTCAAGAGCTAAGTTCCTGTTTCATCTTTGTGTGCTGTAATATTTTGCGCTGAAAATACATTTGTATATAATAGCGCAGAATAATATTAATCAAAATATGAAAGGATGCCTAAGCATACTAGATGATGAAAGTTAATCATCTAAAAATAGGCAGTTTTTTTTAGAACTTAAAACAGCACTCACGTGGCTGTGAAAGGCTTGTCAGATTTTCAAAATCTTCCTAAATCTAGCAGTCTTTATAAAATATTTTGCTTACAGTTTATTCCATGGAAGGCATTATGTGCCTTAGAAATATTTTCGAAAAGATAATGCGTGAATTAATTTACACCCTACACACCAAAAGACTGCCCCATTTTTATTTACTCTACGAACTTTTCATAGTATGGCGATGCCATTAACATTAACAGTGAAAGAAACGAGGATGCATATTTCTATGGATTCGATGGTTCATGAAGCATTCGATGAAAATATGAATTAATAATGACAAAATACTTCATTTTTTATCATAAAAGGCACGCCTTGAACCAAACTGCATCAAACCTTAAAAGAAGCACTTCTCCATGTCACTTGAACCTGCCTCATAATATGCCTTAGAAAACGTGATTATTCACCTCAACCAAGAGCGTCTCACTGAAAGATGCCTGTCAACGTTCCTTTTCATTTTTATTAACAGAGAGGCATACAATGACATATGCATCTTTCTTCTCCAATATCAATGCATTGTATAATAACACTTGCATTGCTTCTAACCTTTCTTGTACAGTCAACAAACATGACGGCAACACTGCCGTATATTGTAGAAAAATACCCTTTTTATATCAAGAAAAAGACAAAATAACGAAGGACATCCAAATGGAAACAAAATTTTGTTCACATTTTGTAATTTGCGTTGGTATAAGGCGAGCAATAAGCCACAATTTATTTTTCAGGGACCACTTCTTTCGGTGACATTTTGTTTGGATAGTTTTCTTAGAGATCGTCATGAAATAATGCCCATCTTTAAAAGAGCAAATACATCGTTAATTAAAATAGAGAAGTAGTTCCGAGTGCAATAAACGGCCCAGTATAGAAATTACTTCCAAAGTGGCCCTTGTCAAAAACAATTCACACGTGATGTATGGGTGAGCCTTAATTCAGCACAGCCCCTGAAACATGGCAAACAGTGCGAGCACGTGTGTGCAGTGATTGCCTAACAACATGAAACTGCTCAAATTTCCACTCTAATACTTGTCATGGGTACCGGAAGTTGTTGCTGGCGATTAATTTTCCTGTCGTATTTTGAATGTCTCTCGCCATCTACAACGTGGTTGATTTTTCGTTCGATGTATGGGTACGCTTTAATTCAGCGCTGCCCCTGAAACACGGCAAACAGTAAGAGCAGGCGTGTATGCACACGCTGCCAACAACAGGACAATGTCCATGGCATACGGGTAAACATTATACCAGTGCTGCCCCTGAAGCATGGCAAACAGTGCGAACACACGTGTGTGCAGTGATTGCCTAACAACATGAAACTGCTCAAATTTCAACAATTTCAACTCTGATACATGTACTTGAAATAGGTACCGGAAGTTGTCGCTGGCGAGTAATTTTCCTGTCGTATTTTGAATGTCTCTCGCATCTCCAACATGGATGATTTTTTCGTTTTTCACGCTGCTGAAGGCATCATCAAAACTGGTCTATATTTCAATGAGCCGAAAAGAAATTTCATCGCCATTTGCCAGGAATACTTCCCCTAAATTACTATTTCCGCGTACTAAGGACTGGATTCTTGAAGACGGCGCTAACGTTTCAAGATGCCTTCATGGCCATCCACAAAAAAAAAAGTTTGAGCAACTTTTGCTATAGAGCATTATGTATTTATGCATTCAATTCCTCGTGCCAGTCACCGTCTTGAAATGCATAAATGCGCGCATGCAGAAGAACGACTACGAGTGAGAGAGGTTCGCAATTCCTGGTAAGTACCAGGCATTATATTCGGCGTGCTTCTCAACACAATCAAAGGAAAGTCTTTCCAGACCAATAATCAAACCTGCACACGCCTCGCAATTCAATTGATTTCTTTTGTGCTCCTGGTCTTTGATGCTTCTGAAATTCAATGAACAGCCTTAAAGTCGAAGAATATCAAAGCCCGGTTTTGAATGGCAGGCCCATAGAGCACGCAATTTGTCCATTAGGATGCTCGCATGCGTGAACTGAGCTAAATTAAGTGTTACTTAAAACCTGCTTCACCTACGCCCCCTGTATTGTGACACGGAGAAAAGAGCCAATACCTCAATGGTGTACTGCTTGGTTGCGGTGCAACTTATCGAAGTTGACAGATTTTTTCTATGATTGAGTCGGTAAATCTTTGGCACAGAATACACGAGTAAGCTAATCTTACATAAAAACGTAAGCATTTTGAAAAAAAACTATCTTATTTGAGAAATCTCAGCAGATTTTCGATATATGAATCCTACTGTTAAATTAATGTTAATTTGGTAAACAAATGAAGCCATTTAATTTGGTAAATGTAGAAATCTTTTTTATAAAGAATAAAGATAATTAGAAAATCAATAAGACACTTGTTTTTGAAATAAGTAAAATAAAGTCAAGAAGATCGATAACATATATGAGAAATATTAAGTAGGTTAACATAAAAACTAATTGTGATATTTTCTCTAGTTGGTAGATTGGATTTTACATGTATAAGAGAAAAAAACATTTGTAGGAAAATATTCATATTATTATTGGCTTAGATATGTCTACAACTTTATCCCATTTTCCACCAAATCCCTCATGTTTAAAGCCTACTATTCTTGCCTTTTATGAAAGGCTTAATGATGCTGTATTTATTCTTTATGGTTTTCAAGAGCACACTTGTTATCAAAGAGAACATGTACCGGCGCGGCGTGCCTACATACTTATTTGCATATTTGTAAAAAAAACGTTCCTCTCTAAAATCGGCTTTGCAGCCGAACATCTCCGATGCGCAATAGGATTACCTAAAAAGCCCACGAAGAGGTTTAAATCGGAAATCTTAAGGCATAAACATCTACATTTTTCACTAATGCAGACATGAGTTGTTTGCGCGTGTAGCTTTGTGAGCACAAAGAGATCAGTAGAAAATTACGATTTTACATGAGCATTTTTTCTATAGAATAACAAATAAAAAGTAAGTAGACATGCATTTAACTGACAGATTCATGTGGATCAATAGGCGTAACTCCAACCAAAGCCTGGTAACCAAAACTGGGCTTTTTTTCAATTTGTTTTGAAATTCACTAAATAAATTAACGCATAGGACATCATCGGACTGTACGTCATAACACGAAGAGTGACCCAAGCATATAATAATCACACATGGATTTATCAAACAATATTCTGTTATTCATACGGTAATGACTTGATGAAAAGTGTCATTAATGGCCATAAATGTCCAAATTAACGCTTCTAGTAATGCCATATACAGTATAATATGCTTGATCATTGATTAGACGAGGACATTTTGGCCATGTAAACTTTTCCAAACATGGCAAATCATCTTTATAAAGCGTCAACAAAGTCTGTTGAGACGAAAATATCCATGGAAATGGTCACGGCATCATTGCACTCATGTTTTCTGAACAAAACTTAAAAGTGGCTTTTAAGACTCTTTAGACGTGGGTCTGCAGCGCTGCGACGGATTACAAACCGGATGCAATTTGTCGGTGTATCAGACTACACGTACTTAGGTAGCTAGCACTATTATCAGTCTCCAAAATGGAATAACAACTTACATCCATCCAATCAAATCAGCCTCGAAGCCTCCTCCCAGTTCCCTAGGGCGTCTGTTTGCCTTCCAGGAGCGAGACATGCTGTTGCCATGGCAATACCTTCTTTCCAGATAAAGCTCGGATTATTTTTTTTTATATTAATGCTTTTTCCAGACTTCCGCTTTCACCAGGTTGAGAGATCTTTTTTTACTCTTGAGAGGCTATTTATTGCGTCCTAACCAGGTAGGGATGGCGGAGTCGTGGGGCCAACCAGATAACGGAGGAGTGGGGATTAATTCTGCCAATTCCATCTTAAGACCCTGTCCCTTTTTATGAGATGAACCTGTCATCCATACCAACTCTGCCACTTATCTTTATGGGGCCCACGCAAAAAGAAACGCATTTTGCCATGAATATTTGCGGCAGGAGGCCAGGAAGCCAGCTTCGATCCGGGTCCCAGCCCGCAGAAAAAGCGCGACCTCTGGCGAACGTGATGCCAATAACTCATGACTGAGCACAGAGGGCGTGCTGGTGTCTTGCTGTGACCCGGGGCGATAACAGCCCGTTTCCGAGAGGCAGTCAAAAGAATGGATTTTTAACAGGAAATGGGCTGCCATCTCAACACGAGCAGAATTTTAGAACAATGGTTGAGTGCCTTGTTTTTACGGGGCAGTAGCTGGGCGAATTTTACGGTCTAGACCGTGTCATAAACTTCTGAGAAAGACTGCCAAAACGGTGAAAATAAGCTGGAGAAACTTTAATGTTTCGGTAGTTTAGTGGTTTGCGATTCTTTGAAGAAATAAATACAGAAATTTAAAATGAACCGCGTTGTTTACACATCCTTTTATAGTTCGAACAGATGATCGATCAGTGTATCTTGAGAAAAATTTTATTTGAACAAAAGGCACATTTGTTTTGATCGCATTTTGTCTGGATAACTTTCTTACCCATTTTCATAATATAGTTCTCATCTTGAAAACAAACAAAAAAACAGATCGCTCATCAATTAAAATAGCATATCTCTGCCCCTGGAACATGGCAAACAGTGCAAACAGTCGTGATTGCATGTGTTGTCTAACAACATGAAATTGCCCTTTCAACAATTTCAACTCGTACAATTGTAGGCCTATACTTGAAGTGAGTACTCGAACTTGTTTTTTGAAGTTAATTATCCTATCGTATATTGATGAATGTTTCTGGAATCAAACAAGGGTCGATTTTTTGTCGATCGTTTGTCTACAATAAAACTGCATTAACAAGAAATCGCTTTATACGAATTTTCTGATTGTACGAACTGATTTCTAAGCCTAATCTGAGGATATGGTGGGTAACTTTACACATTTTCGGTTTACACGAATAAATTTTCGAGATTTTGAGCATTCGCGTTAAGTTACGTTAAATCGAACTTTAAACAATATGAAAAAAAAATACATTATAACAAAAATTTCCTTGATAAAAGTTACAACACTTTCCCATTTATAAACTAAGGTATGATTTCATGTAAACTTCGATGTAAGATTAGATCTTGTTATCATATGCTTATTATTGAAGACATGTTTTGTATGACTTCTGATAAATTCGGATAAATTCGTATAGTGACCAGTGACGACCTGTCTATTGTATACAGTGATCAATGTGTGTTGTCTTTTTTGCAATTATTACATTGCCAATTCACCTTAAAAAGTGACCAGATAACAGATAATAATATAATAATAATAAGGCTTTATTCCAATAAAGGAAGAGGAATAGAAGGGATACAAGTACATGTATATCACTTACATCTACCCAAGGCAGGAATGCATGTTACAAAATCAGTCTTAGAATTCCAAATGTACAAGATTATTCAAGTTC
>JAQGBX010000226.1:0-42094 GCA_034698745.1 Megaphyllum sjaelandicum | reverse complement strand
TGCAGCCAAAGGTGTCATTTCCAAAGTCGAATGTACACGAGTACACGAGGAAATATAGTATACTGTATCTACTCCACCAGATAAAATTAAAATTTGCCGAACTGATCGATTTACAACTAAAAGTTAAATTGTGTTTATTTCTACTGGCTGCAGAGAAGGTCACACAGTTTGTGCAACCATACACGGCAATTAATGCCACGTGCCACCAACACTCACTTTTCTAAATAGCATACATTAGCTTTTATTAAAACGATTTTTTTCTTAATGAAAGGCGATACAATGTGCACCCTGTTGAATGAATGAGAATGTTTAAAAAAACTTCATAATAATGTTATTATCATCATTATTGTGTAAGCGTCATTAAAAATGCAACAATAAACACCTGTTTACAATCTGCAGTGTTTCTTTCTTGAACAACGATACAGAGAACTCTCCTAATAGCATCATCACAAATGTAAAGGTTCCATAGAACAACAACCGACAACACACGTGGCATTTTCCAGGAACGAAAGCATCTGCGAAAGCAAATAGCATATCGACATATCCGAGTTCATCGAAATTTGCTCTTTAATAGCTTCGATACATCTTGATGGACATCAAAAACAAGATCTTGCATAACTCACTTATTAGACCGCACGTGACCAGAGAAGTGCATGCTTACTTATCTAATTAGAGAAAGCCAAGGATTTCTCTTGTGTTTAGGCATGCAAAGTCATCGTGGTTAAACGAATAGTCCGTGACAATGCTGGAAGAGATGCTTCGGCAATGTTCCCGGGGGTGTCACTATTAACTATACGACTGACTTTCAAATAACAATAATCAAGCATCATCAAAGTTTCGCCAACTGGTAAATCTGACATCTAAATGGTACTCGTTGAAAGCAAATCTGCAAGAGTGAGATAGCATGATTCGTGCAAGGTCAACGAGTTATCAAAGCAAAATACATGTACGAGACAAGCATCGATGCACTTGGCTCGGATGTGCTTGCGAATTGTGTGAGTCTAATTCTAATAGATAAATCCTTACCGAAAACTCACGTTCGTCATATACCAAGAAGCGACTGATTAGGTCAGACTTAATCAGAATCTGTTCTAGCATCTGAGAAATGCTGTCATTGATCTTCTCCCTCTTCATTCTGGGAGCTACCTGCTTCTACCTGTCGAAAAGCGGTAAGTTGATGATGTTGATCCTTGTTATCGGTAATTAACATGTTTTTTTGTCTATAAGATGCGCTAACCCAAAATCGATTTTATAAACCAAAATATTGTAAGACTAAATCTGAAAGTCATTGTCGCGACGACATCGCCTTTTCCGGCAAACAATTCCGTGTTCCTGAAACTGAGCAATTGACGAAGAGTTTGTCACTGCACGTTTTCTAAAACGTTTTTTTCTGTTAGCTGATTTGTTGAACGACTCAAATTTTGTCACAGTATTGTCGTTACGGTATATGAATGCAGAAAAAAAAAACTCGGGACAACGTACAGCACCATCGAAATTTTATAGCATCCTTAACAACCATTCTTAGCCAGTCATTAACCGACCAAAGAACATGCCTCCTGACATGAATTCTGACATCTTTACTATAGCCAGACCAAGTTTTGGCTAGCGCTATAGATCATGCATCAGTGAAGCTCTGTAAAAGATGTTTACAGACAGTGTAAATGTTACTAACAGGTGTGACAAATCAGTTTCAAAGCCATCTTCCAGCACCATAAATGCCGGTAATTTCGAAAACCTCTTTCTTTGACATGCAAAAAAACGATAACTAAACTATATGTAAACGGCCAAATCAAAGAACAAAGGAAAGATGGAGGATGCAATATTCATATACGTTTTGATCGCTGCATGATCAATAATCCAAACGCAGTTTAACCAACTGGACCAACCAATTACAATTGTAAGCAGCATAAATTTTTTTTAATACATGTATTTTTTAACCATCCATAAATATCTTTCAGAATATGCCTTTTCCTTAATTGCCTGCAAAAACAAGAAACATTTTCTTGATCAATGTTTACAATTGCACAGTTGCTGATCGAGCCAGGTATGACCATAACTTATGGAGAAAAAAATCAGAAACTTCAAATAATCCACAACCATTTGTTTATTAGATGCTAGGTTGCGGCGTTCATTAACCTTTCCATCAGATTGTAAATAAGTTTTCAAGTTAAACACCAAAAAGATGCTAAAAACCAAAAATTGCAATTATTGTACTGTAGTAATAATCAAATGATTGTTTCCTAACAATTCTACATTGCAAGCCAACTCAACTCCTGAGGAAGGCGAATGAATGAGGCCGGCTTCCAAAATCATTGCATTTCTTTTGCATTATATACTGTAAGCTATTTTACAAACACGCCAGCTTGTTCAGTGATATACTGAATATTAGCAGAGACAATTGTGGATAACACACGTATGCCGGGACATTTAGTATGCTCGTTTCTAAGCATACAAATGATCATTAATAATGATAGAATATGAACTTGAACTTGTGTCAATCTGGGCCTTATTGTTAGGTATAGGCTAAAGCTAGCCATTAGACAACACACCATTAAAACGTCAGTCCGGATATGCCAAACCAATCGAAAAATTACCTCAAGTATTTTGTCATATTGTATTTTGTCATTTTGTCATTTGTGCATTTTGTATATTTTACCGTGGGACAACCGACCCGCATACATACCAAACAAGGAATGTCAGAAATGCCCCGGACCGTAACCCGCTAGCCGGCACATGGGGCATGACCTTGACAATTGCCTCCATTATATTTGTGTACAAATACGTGATCTGATGCGGATACTCACAAATGACCCTGGAGTTGTCATTTCGCTGAGTAAATCGCCAACGTCAGGTCCAACTTTTTCACATTCTCTTTGGACATCCTTGACAACTGAATTACAGTAGGCTAAAACTAACGTATACAAGTTGTCTGATAGTCGATTCTAAAATATAACAAGGTTGACGAGATCTGTAAAGAGTGTGAGGCACAGAAAATGACATTTGTAAATAAAATAAAAAACAAAGCATTTGATCAAAACGTTAATACCTATGAATTAATGACGTTCAGGTCATGTTTTTTCAATGACAACCCCCTAGTTTATCGTACAGATTCGTATCCTTCTTATTCATTCAAATAAATACTGGTGTTTTCATTCCCCCTTCATACCAAATACATGTACATTTTTTTAAAATCCCTTTTCGTCAAATGCTTTGTTTTCATTTTATTTGCAAATGGCACTTTCCGCGACTCACCCTGTATCTGATGCAAGAACACTAACAATTCAGATGTGACGCTGCTATTTTCACATGAAAATGCGGAGCTTAGCAGTTACTCCGCACATTTTCTTATTTTTGAGAGTCATTCATTTGGAAAGGTTCTTAACAAAAAATATGAATAATAATTAATTGGTATTACATGTAGTAATAAATAAATACAAGTATTGTTACTGGTTGCAAAACGAGAGCCTTTCAATTTGAAGTGCCTACTTACTGTGTGTCCCACTTTAAAAAAAAATAAAATAAGAGACATCTCATAGATAATGCCAAAAAAATAAGACTTGGACTATACATACTGTATATTAGTATACATGTATACACTGTAGAATCAAATCCAAAACTATTTTATGCTAGGAAATCTTCATTACATCAAACTGACGCTAGCCTACGTCCTCTTCTGGATCCAGAAAAAGCGCCTATCGCCAATTTTTCTGTTTGACTACACTTCGGATGACCCAGAAAGGAATGGCATTTCCGGGCAGAAGGAAGCCTGGTTCAGAGAGGCTGCCAGAGAAATGTCTTCAGATATTCACGTAACTATATTATTTCGTCCATGAGAACATTCTTGTTTGTGTGCACACAAATTTTTCAATACCTTCTCCAATTACAGGCTGCAGACTGTTTGCGCATGTGTGGTTTAAATAAGAACGGAAATTTTCTATTCGTCAGTTTGGTACGGCGGCATGGACGCTGTGCTGAAATCAAAGTTCATCTCCGATTTTCGAACGGAGAAGAATACGAACATCCATGCCATCCTGACACGTTAATATACAACACCAATGGAACTAGTTTTTCGGCCGGGGGTCTGACTATCGAGGTTCTAGAACCCTTGAAAAAATGGAGGGTCATATTCAAGGGATATCTTCGGTAATATCTATGGGAATTTAAAAAAAATTGTCAAGATTTTTTTTAATACATTGATAACGGACAAAAACTTTTTTTAAATAGATTTACCTAACAGAAACCTTTTTTTAAACATATTATTCCTTTCTGTAATGTTTCTTAGGAAAAAAGAGGTACTGCAAGACACAGAAATGCTTAGAGAAAAGATGGTGCAGTTCAATTTCATGTGCGTTTCGAAAAAATAATCTTCTGATTGCAAATCACAACCTTCTAAGTGAACATTTGTTAATTTTAGATGGCATCCATTGAATAATTACGTTGAATTTCCGTACGATTTTAACACTCAGTGCTTCGCAAGAGACTTAGCATCAAAAGACTGGTTGAAAGAGTTTTCCACTTCCTGTTTGTTGTGAGTGATCTTTGTTCTCATCGAGGCTTAAAGAACAACCAAGATGACCAATGAAACCTTAAACTGCAAAATGTCTATTTTCCAAATTTAGGCCATCTGAGGAATGGCATGCTCAATTTGGGCAAATGCATGGTTTGGTGAATATCGAAGAGAAAGATGAAATCGAGATGTTTTTACGTGGGATCAAAATGAGGAGAAGCGGTAGGTCTAAACTTCTGCTGATAATTTTGTGTTAGAGCAAAAAATGTAAGCACTTTTCGCTCGCGAGTAAAAACAAACAGGGCACAACAACCTTAAAAATAAAATAAAGACAACGAAAAATCACTGATAACACCTGAAGGTAGCCTTTAAATATTTTTGATACTTCCTGCAATTATTTAACAAAGAAAAATAAACAGAAATTGGAAAGTTTGCTTTTTGAATTTCCCCACGCAATACATTTAAAATACAGTACCAGGTAATCCCTTTCTTCTTTTTTTACAAAAAAAAATCGCCATCTAGAAATTAATGTGTGCAAATTCATATGAAAAAAATTCAAATTAACGCGAGAGAAATTTATAATCCACCTAGTGATCTTTATTTTAATATTTCCCTCGAATTATTTGATAAATTTATACATGAATGCATTTTTATTTAATTGGGCAGGCGTGTTGAATTGGAAAACTGTCAACCAAAGGGTTTCTCTGGAAGGTCTTCTACACGTAAGTTCGTCCAGAATTAGAAACACGTGTCTTCATAAAATCACTTCAATATTGAAGTGTTATATATAAATTACATTCCAGAATGGCACAAACTTTCATTTATTTGTGGATGAAAACGAGCATAGAGGCAAAAAGTAAGCGCCACGCTTGATATCTTGCATATAGATAAGGTCACTATTGTTCATACATGATGATACATCCAACCATACACGATTTTTTCTCAGTTACCTTTACGGGTATGTCTGTCCACCCTGCAACATGACGATAAAGCACGTCTCGAAATTTCACTTTGACGCCAATTTACTGCTGTTGGAGGCAAGGAACATGACTGGTGAAGAGCTCGTTTTCGAAGCTGGTAAGGATTACCTTCATGCAATAACTTCAAGAAATGCGAAATACACATAATCCATCTCGTTCCAACAAACAGGAAAGGATGTTTTCCGTCTAAGGTTAAAAGATGGTGATTATGATTTCCAAACCTTTGGGGGTGAAGAATGGCATGGCAAAGTGTCGACAAAACACGTGCACTTGACATTGAACGATAAATCCGGTGACGGAATCTTTGAATACATTCGGAAGAGCGAGAGTGTGTGCAATCTTCCGCAAAGGAAATCGCTGCCACAACTCAGAGAACCAGGTAAATATTTTAATTAACTTTTCCAGCGACCGTTGAAATTTCATACTCTGGAGCAGCTAATTGGCATGTAAAGTGATATTAAAGATGGTTTTATATTGTTGAAATTCCATATAACCATTTCTTGAAAACCGACAAAAACCAGATATCAAAGACTGTCCACGGATGGTGCTCTCATTTGAAGACAAAGAATGTCGAAGTAGTGCCATCGTGGGTGGTAAAGGAGCATCTCTGGCCTTAATGTCGACCTTGAAAGATTCCTCAGACAAGGTGAGATTGTCACTTTGACTTTCTTCGAAGCGTTCTAAAATCTAGATGGAGGATAGTAGAAACGATATATTCGTGCAACTGACACCGCTCATAGATTATCAAAGCATAAAGATGTGTATTGAAATAAAGATGTGTATTGAAATCAAAGAGGTTTGAACATACTGTAGAAACTTTTCCCAAAGAAATAAAGAATTGGCTCAAAATAGAGCATTAGCATGCTCAATCTCATACGACAATAATATCCCAAACAAATGACCCAAGCAATGTAGAGAATTGCATTAAAAGCCAGCATGCATAACTAGACAGTTCCTTAAGATGACTTCTTACAAAAATCTGTTTAAAAAGGACTTTTGAAACTGTTTAAAAGTATATAACGCTATAACTTAATGAAGAATGAATCGATCCCAAGAATGACTGATCTCTTAGAAAAATCTCTTATTTATTTTCCACAGTTTACTGTTCCAAACGGAGTTTGCCTTACGAAAACCGCGTTTTTTCGCCATCTTCAAGAAAATCCAATCTTGGAAATCAAGATTGACAAACTTCAGAAGGTGGCTTGGTGAGTATAACATAAGCCGTTTAGCAGGAAACGCGAGAAAACATTACTGAAATTGATGATGGATTTGCATTTGTAGGAAACATATTTCAGGATCCATTCCTGACGAATGTGAAATGTGAGTAAATCGTTTTACGAGTTTTAAAAATAAATTCAAATGATATCTTCGGATTTCATTCGTTGCTGTAAATTGTTAAGTTATTAAGAGTTATTATCTGAAATTTCCCATTTTTATAAAATAAAAATATTTTTAACCGTTGCATGTTTTCCTAATTACTAGATCGCGCTTTTTAAAATTAAAATGTACTGATTTATTTAAAATTGCATGTTGAAAAATTTGTGAATTTTCCAATTCCTAGTTGTAGAAAGGAAAAAAGTGAAATGATCGAATGATAGATTCAAATAAATAATATTTCCATGGAGACTTGATAACTGGGACACACCCTCTCTCGCTGACTAATAATCTAATTAAATTGAATCGTAGATTAACTAAAGCGATTGTGTATCGTCACAATATTACAACTATTAACAAAACTACCATAAAAATGAATGACTTTTCTGACTAATTAAGTTTAATCGTAGATTAACGAAAGCGATTGTCGAAAGCAAATTGCTGAGCTCGCTGAAGAACGAATTGGAACAGAGTCTTCTGGAAACCTTTGGTGATTTTGACAACATAAGGTTCGCCGTTCGGTCATCGGCTATTGGTCAGTCTAAGTTTTAATAACCGAGTGAATTAAGTAAAGCAGGTTTACAACTTTGAATTAAACTCCAAATAGGGGAAGATGGAGAAGAGATGTCAGCAGCTGGGCAGAACGAAACGTTTTTGGGTGTAAGAGGCTTTGAACAGGTGAGAATAAAACTTTTCCCCGTCAATTCTATTGCCAGACTTGATCTGAATTAATCCTGTCCATCCTCCAGATATGTGACGCCGTGTTGAAGTGCTGGGCATCGCAATTCGCATTCCGTTCGGTCGAATACAAAAGGTATTAGACATTTTATTTATACATTAATGTATTTATTTCATGCAATGTTTACAAATTACCGTGTATTGGGTAATGGAATTTTCATGAAAAGTGTATCAATTTAAGGCAATATGGACAACTATTAAACGGAGGAATGGGTGTTGTGGTCCAAGAAATGGTTCCTGCCGACATTGCGGGTGTCCTCTTTACCAGAGACCCCATGACTGGAAGTGCCGCAAAAATGTTTATTACCGCCAACTATGGTCTAGGAGAGGTCAATATAAATAATGCTTTAAAAATATGAAAATTCACAGAAAGTTATAACAAACTCATTTTCAGAGCGTGGTTTCAGCAACGGCTGACCCCGACACGATTGTCCTGAAGAGAACTTGGGACGATGTTCTGACGATTTGCAGTGAACAGATTGGAAAAAAGGGCGTCAAGATTACCATGTCTGGTAGAAACGACGTTAGTCTTTCCTCTAAAAACCCAGTTCGATTTCGTTGTTTTATTAAGAACTTTTTTCATTCTGATCAGACGATGGAGGTACAGTTGAAACTGTAACCGCTCCTGATGAGGCTTCGAAATGCACCGTGGATGCTGATCTGGCAATGCAGCTTGGAAAAATTGCCATTTTCCTCGAGCGTTTGTTCGGTTCTGGTAGAGACATTGAATGGGCAGTTAAAGGAAAACACATTTTTCTTTTACAGGTTGGTCTGATATACTACCAACTTTTCTTTTTACAAATGTATTTCCCTGTCTCTTGTCAAGCTTCGTTTTTCATTAATGTTTGCTTTCTTTTTCGTGGTACCTTGCATGAAGTACGCCGTTTCGTGGTAGGCCTACTTAAGAATCAGTCCGTTCGTGAAATTTCCCACACGTTCGCTTGAATTTAAAAAAAAACGTCATCTGGTGATGAATAGGTGCATGCAACAGGCAAACCAGAAGTTATTTATCTAAAAATGAACGCGAATCTACGAATATTCGAACTACAAGACGCCCTATTGATAGAATTACAGTGTAAGCTAGACTATATATCGCTGATGAAACGGTGAACCCAATAAGAATGCCAACGGTAGAAATGTTAACGTTACTTTTCATCTCCTGATAAGTGATTCAAATGTTGTTTTTCAAACAGTCACGTCCAGTTACGACAGAAAACGCAATGCTTGATTTTGAAATCATGCATGAATTTGACTCTGTAATGAGAACGGACCATGAGAGATTCAGCACTGCAAACGTTGGGTATGCCTTCTGATATTATTTTACCTAACCTCGATCATTAAATATCGAAACAAACTGAACTGACGTCTGCTTACCAATTATAGTGAGGTGTTGCCAGGGGCCATGTGTCCACTAACGGTCTCGGCCTTATGGAGATCGGTAGTACCCTTTTTTATGGTAAGACGAAATTCGACATCATTTTCGGATATTTAGCAATTAACGAGTGAAAGATACAGGAGCCATAATGCATTTCAGAAAAATATGTCATGGAAAGTGGACACTTACAGATTTGACCCTACTGTTGATGATTCCTTCGCCTCGTTCTACGGTCATGCTATGTTCGACAGAATACAGGTTAGTTCCGTCTAGATGTTTTTCAAGGAGATACTTCTATTTTGATAATCGTAAATCTTCTTAACGTTATACAGTATTTTGAAATGTTTTTTAACATTTTTATTGATTGCTTGATTATCTTTTATTTATATTTATATTGTTTTATTAGTGCAATTTTTAAAATGGAACGGTGAACCCAATATCCTTTTATGAACTTTTATCCTAATAAAAATAAGTATAGGCAATTAAACTAGTTTTCTCATATAATTGATAGTAGTAAGGAGTAATCTTTGTCTTAATGAGATTCAGGGGACGGAAATGGTTCTGTAGGGTGGTTTAAATGGTGTTAGATTCTCACAAAGTTCCAGTAAATTTAGTGCGTCAATGCTTTATAGAAATAAAATGTTACTTTGGTCATCTTATATAGCAAAAATCATGGGCCTTGGAGGAGAAAAAAGGAGCTTTATCCAAAGCTTGGGAGTTAGGAATTTATGGCAGAATTCTGGAGGACGATGAAATCTGCAAAATCGCAATAGAGAGATACGTTGCTGCACCTCTAAAAAATCGCCTACTATTACTACAATACGGAATCAAGGTAAGTTCGTTTAACGAAAACGAAAAAATGGACGGTGAAGTGATAAAAACATGAAACATGGCAAGGATGGGTACAGACGAGGCAATTCACTGACAAATGTCTGCGTTTGTCCGAATCTATCTAATATATAAAAAAGAAAACGTGTGGTCGTGTTTGTAGGCAGGAGCCGTTCAAAAAGGTCGTGTTTGGTTTAGGGGTCATTCAAAAAGGACGTGCGTGTGACTTAGGAGCCAATCAAAAAGGACGTGCGTGTGACTTAAGGGCTAATCAAAATGGACGTACGTGTGGCTTAGCTAGGGGCCAATCAAAAAGGACGTGCGTGTGACTTAGGGGCCAATCAAAAAGGACATGCGTGTGGCTTAGGGGCCAATCAAAAAAGGACGTGCGTGTGACTTAGGCCGGGCCAATCAAAAAGGGCGTATGTGTGGCTTAGCTAGGGGCCGTTAATTCAAGGAGGACGTTCGTGTAGCTTAGGGGTCAATCAAAAAGGACGTCGTGCGTGTGACTTAAAAGGGTCATTCAAAGAGGACGTTTGTTTGACTTAGTAGGGATACTTCAAAAAGGACGCCATTAGGCCCATTACCTAGGTCAATGTTTATGATTTCTTTAATTTTCCCCGGGCTACGCCGGGATTTACCGCTAGTATACATTTATATATAAAATATATCTGTGTACGTTTTTGCAAACTGCATTGGATGCGATTTTTTTTTAAAAAAGGTAAGTCGAGTTCGCTTATCTTATGAAAACGTTAAAAACGAAATACTAAATTTAGCAAAACTTGCAGCCAATAAAACCTGATAATTTTCTAACACGAAGCATAAATATGTTCTTTCGATGAAAAATCGAAAAAGAAAAAAAATCCGACTTTATTTTAATATGCAAATTGTGAATTTCAAACAAGTAGTTTTGAATAATTTCTGAAATTGCCTTAAATTGGACAAGTAGTCGCCTGCCTGTTCCTGACTAAAAGTTGCCTGAAATTCGGCCACAAAATACTTCGTGGGTTTCGCCTCATAGATACATTTAATTTTTAAAGTGGCTTTGTGCAAAATATCATTCACAAAAATATTTGTTGGATTTACTGCAAATATAGTCAGAAAATGGCAATAATCTCGATTTCTTGTACATCGTGTTCGTTGAAAATCATGTTGTTGTTTTTTTTCTCAGGGGGCTCTCTTCTGGAAGAAAATTCTTAAGAAGATGGAAGAGGACGCATGGAGCCAACCCATTGTGACAAATAACTGCACAACTGCCATGGAAGCTCACGAGAAAATTGGAAAAATATTGACAAAGTCCAATAATGTAAGTAAAAGCAGAGCGAATCCGAAAGTGAATTCGAATTTTTAACTGCGATTTTTCGTTTTTATCTATAAAAAAGGCAATGAAAAATCATTTCGAAGTGACCATGTCATCCACGCTTTGGAACCACGTCATAATAAGTATCCTGACGTCAGGAGGGGGTAAGAACTGGCTTTTTCTTTATAACGAGTACACGTATAAGATTAGACCAATACTTCGCCAAAAACATTTGTGAAGAACTAATAAATAAGGAAAATTCAGAATGGTGTTTGAAAATTAGCTCTCAGATTAAATTCATAATATATTCCCCAACAGATTTTTCGGCTGATCAATATTCCGATTTTGCCCAAATTATTGGAAGCGGAAATGGGGCTGAAAGTGGAGATGTGCCATTGAGCCTCAGGGTAAGGCTAGAAATGCGCTTTTTTACTTGTTTGTTGCATGTACATCCTAAATTTTTCTCCGAAAAATGAGTTAGTTTTTCTAATTCATCTTGTGATTTGTTTTTAATCTTCAGGAATTAGCCTTGGCCATATCAAATGAAATAAATCCTGAAGTCTTTTGCAAGATGACAGCACAGGTACAACTGAATATTTCAATAAATTTCCAAACTAGAATTAGGCGTCTTAGGTGTCCATTTTTATGGGAATTTTTTCTAACAATATATGAACATAAAATTTGATATTTTCGATTAATTTTTTTTCTGTATGGTAACGAACTGGATAGTAAAACGTTCAAATCTTCCAATTCCCTAATCATTAATATAAAATTAATTATTAGCTTCATCTTTCCTGTTGCGTTTGTTTATCACATGATGGCACATACTAAAAATAAAACGAAGTCTTTAAATAATTAATAATTAACGCTTAAAAATGAGAAAATGTATGACTGAATTCAGAATTACTCATTATTTAACTTCATTTTCATAGAAAAAAATGGCAACAATTGTTAACTTTATACCTAAAGCTGCATGCATCGTCGAAAAAAATTCCACAAAAAATAAATCATTTGGATATTCTTTTTAGTTTGTTCAAATTTTACAATTTTTTCCAGGAAGCGCTTGATTGGGTGCAACAGAATAAAGGTGAAAGTGGGAAGAAATTTCAACATTTTCTTTATCGCCATGGCCACAGAGGAATAAAAGAGGTATTCGAAAGTGTCATCAAATTTTCTGTGATTTCGGCGATAGTTTCCTCTACAAAAAGCAAATTTGTTAATTTTTAGTTTGGGATGGAATGCTTATCTTGGTCGAGAAATCCTGAAATTGTTATTGAAGTATTACGAGTGAGTATAAAAACGTAAATTTTTTGAAAAACAAAAAAATTGATATCTCGGTCAAAAATAAATGCAGTTATTCCACCAACTAATTCCAGGGAATATTAAGCAATCTCTCATCGTACAAGACTTCCACAGAGCAAGACACAGATGACGTCACAAGTACCATGAAGACCAAGCTCTCACCGTTTATAAAGTATAGCTTAATTTGTGATTCTCTACTCAATAACAATTTATTTGAAAATATTTTTAGGCATAAAATTACATAATTTCGAGAATTTCGTTTCTTTAGATAGCAATTTTACATTTTCAAATTTCAAAAGAGAATTTTAAGTCAAAACTGAATTTTTATTTTAAAAAAGCGCCTCCTAGTGATCGATACGTACAAAGGGGGAAAATGTAGTTTTAAAGTTTTGAAAATCAACGCGTAGCAAAATTAATGAATATGAAATCTCCGAAAACTTTATCGAAAATATTTCAATGTTATGCCTAAACTATATCCGTATTTCTGGAATCTTACGAATGAAATCTTATTAAATTAAGACGAATATTTCCGTGGCTGATGAACCAGTGCAGACTGGCTGTGTGTGGACGAGAAAAAGCTAAAGTAAGTTCTGGTACATGTTTGGTAATTATTAATGTTGTATTGGAAGTCAGCATTGCTTTTACATTTTCAGTCGAATTTGATTAAAGCGTACGATAACATTAGGCGAGAATACTATAACCTGGCTGCCATGATGGTCAAGGAAGGACTACTTCCGGATGATAAGCTCATCCTCTACTTCACCCATGAGGAACTTGGGGATGTTATCAAGACGAGGTCTCCAGCAACTTTAAGAAGGTACAATTAACATTATGCTGACTCTCCAACAGATAAACATTTCCTTCAGAATTTATACATTCGGATAATGTATGAAATCTGGTCATTTAATCAAATTAAACTTATCTTAATTTGTATCATGTTGCTGCAGGGCGAAACACAGATATCGACTTCACGAAGAAATGGACAGAATAAGGTTTCCAGAAATGATCGATGGACTTCCAAAGCCTGTGAGCCGAATGACCCTTTTTAGTTACTCAAATATCCCAAGCTTACTTATTCCGTTTTCAAAAACTTCAAACGTAATGATAAATTTGAATTTTTTTCGGGAATAGACGGTGGACTGCGATCCTTCGATATTCGAAGGCACAACTCAAGTTACTGGTAATTGAGTCGCATTATCGAATGAAATGTTTGAATTGGCGTTTGCATGCCTAAATATATTGTTTTACCATTGATGTAAAGGATATCCAGTATCCAAGGGTATTATCAAAGGTCTGGCGAGAGTGATTACCACGTTTCACGAAGTGAACACCATAAAGGTAAAAAAATATTTCATTTTCTAAGATTATTACCCAAAATTACCCGGGGTTATGCGGGGTCGGATATACCAGGTGTTTATCTTGAAAAAATCCAAGAAAACATCACCATTGTTTAAAAAAACGTGGATTTTTTACAAAAAGATAAAACCTGGGTTGAACGTCGTATTTTTCATTCATCATGTATATTGCATTGCGTACATTTAAATGCTGTGAATGCACTTCAAAATGCACGATCAAAGTCATGCACTAAGATGAAAAAAAAAGTTTTTTGTGACAAAAGCCCTGGATAAACAAAGACTTCAATAAAAGTTTGTTCTATTGTTTCACGCTGCTTGGGAAAATCATCTATTTTCCCATGCATCTATCAACTGCACGCACTTCTTTTCAGCCTGGAGAGATCCTGATCACCTTCTCCACAGACATAGGCTGGAGTCCATACTTCCCCATGCTTGCTGGGGTCGTTACTGAAATAGGAGGATTAATTTCCCACGGTAATTAATTTCTTGATTGGAAAGCTACAGGGTTACCAAAAAATCTACATCGCATTTATAATTGGCACATTCCTGTTTTAGGAGCTGTTGTAGCTCGGGAATTTGGACTACCATGCATAGTGGGAGCTCAAAACGCAACGTTGGTCTTCAGAACAGGTAAACCTAGCTATCGTATATTGCCATTCGCCTATTAGAAAATTAAAATCACATCTTTTCTACTATACTGTAAGTAAAACTGCATATATTGTTTATCAGGTGACACCGTACTGCTAAACGCGGATAAAGGGATCATTTCGAAGATCGGTTAAATGAAATGGATTCCTGTTTACCAACCATACGAGCGATTGAGGAATCTGCAAAAACCTTCGTTTCTTCGCTGCAGAAACTCTTTTTAAGAATATTTTACATTTACGTGGCTGAAATAATTGGCAGTGCCAATCATGATCAACGCACAAGACCACGTCAATTCGGCCAATATCGCAGAAATATGATGCACCCATGTAAAGCAAAAAAATCTCAGAAATATCTCACTTGCAACACTGGTTAATCTCAAACAGTTTAAGGTGCAGGGTTTTGTCGATAAGAAGGATCAACATGTCATGTTCAAAAGCACAATGTTTAACAAACATGCTAGTGCTCTATTGCATCATCTTCTTTAATACCTTCGGTACTTAATGCACATTTTAACATGCAAATTTCAAAAGACACGCCTAAGAGTATGTACATACACAATAAGGTAACAAAATACATGCAATATGGAGATGGGTAAACACGTGAAATATAAAGGATTTTACATTTATGGACGATCTTGACATTTCTTGCAGTTTACAAGATATCACATGTATCGTATAAAAGGTTTAATTAAATTGGATTTCGATAGGCAGATTAACGCGTGAAGTTTAATATTATACAGTACATATACAGGATAGGTCTTCGTTGAAAAACGTTAGTACATGTATTCCGAAATTCGAATCAAGGTCGATATTGTCCATCCATTGTAAATACAGGACATGAACCATAATAAAATTCACGATTAATTATTATTATTACTATTATTTTCCGTGTAAGTCGTGGCCGATCTTCAGAGACTTCAAATGCCAGGTCCTTCACTATTGCTCACCATTAATTGTTTTTCCCTAAAGCGTCTTCATTTACCCACTTTGGAACTGGCAACGACAGTGAAATACTTCACTATACGTGGCTGGGGAAAAACTTAAACAAGGAGAAAGACGGGATGGGAAAGGATTACGGTCCTGGCCGATGTAATGTAAGAAATACACCAGACAAAAGAAGTTCCGAAAATAAAATTCTGCGTAATCACCGTATTGCACATACGTGATTTTAACACAAGTAACATTTTCCAGAAGCATCACTGTCTGAAAGTGCAAGTTAGTACAGTACATCGGTTGCCCTTTGGGTATTGTCCTAAGATTCGATATCTTTTATATATACAGTAGGTCAACAAAAACAAGATCAAGGTTCATGAAGAAAGCAGACAATACGTCTTTTGCTTAGGCATACAAAGTTACAGTGATTAAACGAATAATCCGTGATCTTGCTGGAAATTTTTCTTAAACATCAAGGGGGGTGTCACTTTTCAAACGATTGATTTTCAAATAACAATCACGTGTCATCAAATTTAAAATTTTGGGCTCATCAATTGTGGTCGCAGAGAGCGAATCTGCCTGAATGAGTAAGCACAATTGGCGCAAGGCCGACCTTATCATGTAAAATAAGAGAAGCGTCGGTGCACTTGGCTCGGATAACGAAGTTGCACAATTATTACTTGAGATAAATCTCTTGATAAACCACGGACGTTCGTCAGATGCCAAGAAGCGACTGATCAGAACTGCAGGCGTGATCAGGATCTGTTCTGGCATCTGAAAAAATGCTGTCATTGATCTTCTACCTCATCATTTTGGGAGTTACCTGTTACTACTTGTTTAAAAGCGGTAAGCTGATCTTTATTATCTGTAGGTACAATTAGCGGATCAAAAAAAAATTACACGTACGAAGGGCTTAAACTATGAATCCCTAAATATTACTTAAATTAAACGATGACTTAAAAATATACATACATAAATCGAATATTAAGAATTAAAATGACGTTCACGAAATTTGAAAATGTTAAATTCTCAACCTATAGGGCTTGACTAATCAAGATCCACTATTTAAGAATGCTACATACTGTAGATACTGAATATCTCTAAACATGATAAATTACAAAAAAGAAACTTTCAGAAAATTATGATTTTAAAAAAACATACGGCATTTATTTGCTGACCGTAGGGTACTGAGTTGAATTGAAATAAACATTAATTTCAAAATACAAAATATTTTAACAAAACCGAATAAAAACGATTTTGAAAAACTGATCGATGCTTTTCTGTGACTGTCTTAAACAGACTTTTTTTAACCACCACCACCAAAACAAACATTTCCAATTTTTTAAGATTTGTTTTTTCCTCAAACCCCAAAATTTTTTATCGTACACCAGGAAAACTTCATTACATCAAACTAACGCTAGCTTACGCTCTCTTCTGGATCCAGAAAAAGCGTCTATCGCCAATATTTCTATTTGACTTGACTTCGGATGACCCAGAAAGAAATGGTATTTCATCGCAAAAGGAAGCCTGGTTCAGAGAATCTGCCAGAGAACTGAATTCTGATATCCACGTAAATATTTGGTCCAAAATAAAAACAACAAGTGTTTGAGTGCACATACATTTGTCATGTCATCTCATAATTCCAGGCTGCAGACTGTTTGCGCGTGTGTGGATTGAATAAGGACGGAAATTTCCTATTCGTCAGTTTGGCACGGCGGCACGGACGCTGTTCTGAAATCAACGTCCATCTTCGGTTATCGAACGGAGAAGAATACGAACATCCGTGCCATCCTGACACGCTGGTCTATAACACCAATGGAACCAGTTTTTCGGCCGGGGGCCTGACTTTCGAGGTTCTAGAACCCTTGAAAAAATGGAGAGTCATATTCAAGGGATATCTTCGGTAATGCCATCTTAAATTCTGCAGGGGTGCATTCTCTGGAGGTATTTTAGAAAAAATAATTTAAAGGGGTGGGGGGAGAGATAGTAAAAATCGGATGTTAAACGTTTTCTGGCAAAACCTGTACTGATAATGTTTTACTAAAACTTTCCATTTAACAGGGATTGATTGTTACATTCTGTTGAGAGATTTATCTATTTTCAATAAAATATTTTTATCTATAAACAATGAAGGAAAATAACTCGCAATTGGGAACGCATGATGGGGCTCTTTAAAATAATAATTCAAAGCTTTTTGAATGTAAAAAGTCATTAAAATGATTTCTTTTAAAATGGTCACTTTTTAAATGTAAAATTCCATCGTTATTTATGATAATAAATTATCGAAAATTTTCAATTTAATACCTAAAACTACCGTATCTTTGAAAAATAACCCAAAGTGAACAGACAAAATTTGGCAGTTCTATCAAAAGTTTTATAAAAATAAAAAAAGAAGCATTTTCAAATACCACGCTACCATTACATACCTTCGTATGTAATGCTATGTTGTGCAAATGCACAACATTTTTTAGCACTAAACTTGCCTTTCTGTAATGTTTCGTAGGAAAAAGGAGAGGCTGCCAGACACAGAAACGAGCAGAGAAAAGATGGTGCAGTTCAACTTTATGTGCGTTAAGTACAATTATTCTTCAGTTTGCAAATCTCAATTTTTTTACATTATGAAATCCTTAGTGAACATTTAATCAATTTAGATGGCATCCATTGAATAATTATGTTGAACTTCCGTACGATTTTAACATTCAATGCTTAGCGAGAGACTTGGCATCAAAAGATTGGTTGAAAGAGTTTTTCGTTTCCTGTTCGCTGTGAGTGTTTGTTCTTTTCGAGACTTAATGCAAATTCAGAATGTTCCAATAAACATATCAGTCATCAAGTGGTCGGGAGATATAGTAATAATGAAATGAAACACGACCATTAGTATTTTAAGTCAAACGACGTTATTTAGAGCGGAATAAACTTGAAGAAAGGCCCATGGGGGCCGAATCGTCGTTTGACTTAAAATACTTATGGTCGTGTTTCATTTTATTATTAGTATGTTCCAATGAAATAAAATTGCTAAACTATTTTTTTTTTTCAAATTAAGGCCACCTGAGGAATGGCATGCTCAATTTGGGCAAATGCATGGGTTGGTGAATATCGAAGAGAAAGAGGAAATCGAAATGTTTTTACGTGGGCTCAAAACAAGGAGAAACGGTAGGTCTCAAATTCTGCTGATTCTTCTGTGTAGGAGTAAAAGATTTGCAAGTACTTTTAAAACTTTATACTCTCGAGTAAACAATCCACGCAGAAGAACCTTGAAATCACAGATAATGAATAGTCACTGCTAATTAACACTAGAAAGAATCCTTTAAATATGTTAGAATTTTATTTCTTTGGATGACAATGAGTAATAAACATAAATTTGGAAGTTTTTCCCTTTTGAAATCACCATGCGTTAATTTTTAAATATTCACATATTTTGTTTTGATTAAAAAAAAGCGATATATCTATAGCAATCAATGTGCGCAACGGTTAAAAGTTATATTTGTAATCATGCATTTCAGATTAACTAGCATAATTTTTAAATTCTGAACTTCCAAATTCCGAGTCATTCGATTCATTGTCTATCGAAATAAAAGGTGCTGAAAATAAAATATTGGTTATAGAGAAAGAACAACAAAATGCCAAGCTTTAACTAAAGCTTTTATCAAACATAGAAATATTTGATAAATTTATAAAATTTGTCATTTTTATTGAATTGCGCAGGCGTGTTAAATTGGAAAGATCTCAAGCAAAAGGTTTCTCTGGAAGGTCTCCTACATGTAAGTTTAACTAGAATTCGGAACAGATCCCACAATATATGAAAACCGCACAGAATCAATTTCTTCAATTGCATTCCAGAATGGCACCAACTTTCATTTATTCATTGATGAAAACGAACAAGGAGGTAAAAAGTAAGTGCAATGTTTTATTTAATTATTAGTAAGGTCGGTATTGGTGTATTGGTTTAACCATACACGTTTTTTCCTCAGTTACCTCTACGGGTATGTCTGTCCACCCTGCAACATGACGGTAAAGCACGTCACGAAATTTAACTTTGACGCCGATTTACTGCTTTTGGAGGCCAAGAACATGACTGGCGAAGAGCTCGTTTTCAAAGCTGGTAAGGATGACCTTCATGCAATAACTTCAAGAAATGTGCAATATTACAAGAACCTTCTTATTTCAAAAAACAGGGAAGGATGTATTCAGCCTAAGGTTACAACGCGGTGATTATGAATTCCAAACCTTTGGGGGTGAAGAATGGAACGGCAAAGTGTCGACAAAACACGTGCACTTTACATTGAACGATAAACCCGGTGACGGAATCGTTGAATACAGTCGGAAGTGCGACAGTGTTAGCAATCTTCCGCAGAGGAAATCGTTGCCACAACTCAGAGAACCAAGTAAATGTTTTATCTTTGCAAAGTTTGATGGAAGATGGTTTCATATTTCTAGTAAAGTTGCATGTTTTCGTTCTTTAACACCGACAACAAACAGATATCAAAGACTGTTCACGGTTGGTACTCTCATTTAAGGACAGAGAATGTCAAAGCAGTGCCATTGTGGGTGGTAAAGGAGCATCCCTGTCCTTGATGTCGACCTTAAAGGATTCCTCAGACAAGGTTTGTCACTTTGTCACTTATGTCACTATAGTCAGCATCTAGAGTAGTGGATTAATTATGGAGGACAGAATAAATGTATTCAAAAATCGAGAATCAACATGCAATAACAAGACAAAGATAAACTCTGCAAATGACACTGGCAGCCGATAGTCTCATTCAGCAAAGGCATCCTAGACAGTTTCTTAAGTTGACTTCTTACATCAGAGTCGTTAAAAGTTACAGCTGAATGGAATATTGTATTTGTTTCCAATAGTTCACTGTTCCAAAAGGAGTGTGCATTACGAAAGCTGCGTTTTCTCGCCACCTCCAAGAAAATCCAACCTTGGAAACCCTGATTGACAAACTTCAGAAAGTGGCCTGGTGAGTAACGTAAGCCATCAGCAGCAAAAGTTAAGATACATTACCAAAATTAACGATGGATTTATATTTGTGTAGGAAACACAATTCGGGATCCATTCCTGACGAATGTGAAACGTGAGTAAATCGGTTTACGAATTACAAATTTTAAATGCGCCATTGCTTCGTGGTCTATTCGGTATTGTGAATTCTTAATATATTTTTAAGATATTTAAGATATTATTTTTTAATAAAAAAAAACA
Source organism: Megaphyllum sjaelandicum (assembly GCA_034698745.1). NCBI lineage: Eukaryota > Metazoa > Arthropoda > Diplopoda > Julida > Julidae > Megaphyllum > Megaphyllum sjaelandicum. Next base: position 21,552 of record JAQGBX010000226.1, on the reverse strand, counting down.
ATTTCTAACTGTTCTATGTTTTGATTACTAAATATTTTAAAGAGTATTTAACATTTATCGTGGACAAAGATAATTTATTTTATGGCAAAAATGATCTAGGTTGTAATTTAAGCACTCCATTTTAGTTGGTTGCGATGACGTGTATATTCGAACCAAATTCAATCATTCATCGTAATGAATTTGGGTTTAACATGTATTTTGTATCGTCACAATATTACAACTATTAACAAAACTGCCATAAAAATAAATGAGTTTTCTGACTAATTAAATTTAATCGTAGATTAACGAAAGCGATTGTCGAAAGCAAATTGATGAGCTCGCTGAAGAAAGAATTGGAACAGAGTCTTCTGGAAACCTTTGGTGATTTTGACAACACGAGGTTCGCCGTTCGGTCATCGGCTATCGGTCAGTTTTTAACTTCTGATGACTAAGTGAAGTAAAGAAGGTTTATAACTTTGAATTAAACTCCAAATAGGGGAAGATGGAGAAGAGATGTCAGCAGCTGGTCAGAACGAGACGTTTTTGGGTGTAAGAGGCTTTGAACAGGTGAGAAAAAAATGTTTTAGTCAATTCTATTACCATACTTGATCTGAATTAATCGTGGTCATTTTCCAGATATGTAATGCAGTATTGAAGTGCTGGGCATCGCAGTTCGCATTCCGCTCCGTCGAATACAAACGGTAATTAATTATCTTGAATTCATGCATTTCATGGAAGGTTTAATACCGTATATACATTTTTCTCAATGTCATGCATTTTTTTGTTAATCAATAATATATGAAAAGTGTATTAATTTAAGGCAAAACGCACAACTTTTAAACGGAGGAATGGGCGTTGTGGTACAAGAAATGGTTCCCGCGGACGTTGCAGGTGTCCTCTTCACCAGAGACCCCATGAGCGGAAGTGCGTCAAAAATGTTTATTACCGCAAACTACGGCCTAGGAGAGGTTGTGCTAACTAAAATGCATAACAATTTTGAAAATATAAAAATCCAAAGCAAGTTCCTAACTAAAAACTCATTTTCAGAGCGTGGTTTCAGCAACGGCTGATCCCGACACGATTGTCATAAAGAGAACTTGGGATGATGTTTTAACAATTTGCAGTGAACAGATAGGAAAAAAGAGCGTCAAGATCACCATGTCTGGTATATGTAGTGACGACATCAGTCATTCCTTTGAAAACTCGTATCGATTTCGTTGTTTTATTAAGGATTTTTGTTGTTTTTATCAGACGATGGCGGGACAGTAGAAACTGAAATCGCTCCTGATGAGGCTTCGAAATGCACCGTGGATGCTGACCTGGCACTGCAGCTTGGAAAAATTGCAATTTTCCTCGAACGTTTGTTCGGTTCTGGCAGAGACATCGAATGGGCAGTTAAGGGAAAGCAAATTTTTCTTTTACAGGTTGGTGTGAAGATAACAACTTTTCTCTTTACAAATATGCTAATTATTGTCTCGCTCCGTATTCCATTTAGATGTTGCAACAATAAAGCAGCAAAAAATACATCAACACATGTACCATGAAACATGTATATGATTGTATGAGACAGAATATCAATGGAATGACTTGTTTATCACATTTCCAATATGAAAGCCAATGGCAGAAAAGTTATCCCAATGTTTCATCAACTGATAAATAATTTAAAAATTTTGTGTTTCCAACATAGTCACGTCCAGTAACCACAGAAAACGTAATGCTCGATTTTGAAATCATGCACGAATTTGATTCTGTGATGAGAACGGACCACGAGAAATTCAGCACTGCAAACGTTGGGTATGCTTCTGATATTATTTCCTCAGCATTAAATATGGAAACAGGCAAACCGTTACATATAATTAAACTGGTGTTATGTGAAATGGCTGAACTGAAGCATGCTTTTCAATTACAGTGAGGTGATGCCAGGGGCCATGTGTCCACTAACGGTTTCGTCAGTATGGAGAGCGGTAATGCCCTTTATGATGGTATGTCGAAACTCGAACTTGTTTTTGGCTCAGCTTAGTTTAGTAGCAAATGTGCGATACATGCACCGTACCCCATTTCAGAAAAATTTGTCGTGGAAAGTGGATACTTACAGATATGATCCTACCGTTGACGATTCATTCGGCTCGTTCTACGGTCATGCTATGTTTGACAGAGTACAGGTTAGTGGCCGATTTCTTAGCAATCTGACAAGATCTTTTAGATTCCCGTTTGTCGCGAACCGTGTATAGACTATTGAAAGGATATTATGTACTAACAAATCGTGCAATATTATAATTTGGAAAGCAATAAAATCAAATTGAATGCTATACCCTCTTTAGAAAGATTAGAACGTCACATACATGTGAATAATTAATGATTGCCTGAACATCCTATACTTAAAACTAAACAGTATAAATGTACTTCTTTATTATTGGCATGTTTAAATGCAACGTTGCAACTTCATGGAGCACATCGTAACTAGAATGTGTAGACCCCACAATTGTAGATCAATTGGGCAGAAATGGTCAAATCAGAAATTCTCAACGTACTGGCCATTTTTATGGTGCTGTAAGGTGGTATAAATGGTGAAACGCCGACACAGTTCCAGTAAATTAAGTGTGCCACGTGCCTTCGAGAAATAAAATTTTCATTTGGTCATTTTATTCAGCAAAAATCTTGGACCTTGGAGGAGAAGAAGGGAGCTTTATCGAAGGCTTGGGAGTTGGGAATTTATGGCAGGATTCTGGAGGACGACGATATTTGCAAAATCGCCTTAGAGAGATACGTTGCTGCACCTCTTAAAAATCGCCTAGCATTACTACAATACGGAATCAAGGCAAGTTCGTTTAACAAAACTATGGGTGTGTGTTTTTCATACATTGGATCGAATGGATGGTGACTTGATAAAACATGAAGCATGTTAAGGGTGGGCATAGAAAAGGCAATTAATTTATTGACAAATATCAGGCGATTTTAGGCTTTTCCAAAAATCAAAAACAATTTTCAGCGATTTTGAAAAGGTTAAATGTTTTTAATGAGAGTCCCAAATAGTAAATTTGTCGACTTTCTTTTTTTTTATAAACTTAATAAACTTCGCAAACGTGATTTTGTATAATTTCTGAAATCGCCGAAATTTGACAATTAATGTTTTGCCTGATAATATCTCAAAGTTGCCAAAAAATTGGATCACAACATGCCTCGTAAGTCCCTACCTCAAGGATAATTTTATTGTATACATTGTCTTTGTACAAAATATCATCAACTGAAAAGTGACAATTTCTTGGACAATTGATGTGCTGGGATGTGTAAATCTCAATTCTTGCTCAGGGTGCACTCTTCTGGAAAAAAACACTTAAGAAGATGGAAGAGGACGTTTGGAGCCAACCCATTCTGTCCAGAAACTGCTCGAGTGCAATGGAGGTTCACGAGAAAGTCGGCAAAATACTGACGAGGGCCAATGAGGTAAGTCAAGTCAGGACGAATTTTGAAGTTCATATAAATGCGAATTTTCGATGGTGATTTTCTCTTTACATTATCAAAGGCAATGGAGTATCATTTCGAAGTGACCATGTCATCCACGCTTTGGAATCACGTCATTATTAGTATACTAACATCAGGGGGAGGTAAGAACGACTTTTTCTTTATGGCGAGTTTAAGATTATAACACATACATGTACCATGTTGAGAACATTTTTGGGAAAAATAAAAAAAAATAAGGAAATTTCGGAATGGTATTTGAAAAGTAAAAATGTTCGCCTAAATGAGTTTATTTAATAATACAATCTCAGATTAAAGTCGTAATATATTCTCCAACAGATCTATCGGCTGATCAATATTCTGATTTTGCCCAAATCATTGGAAGCGGAAATGGGGCTGAAAGTGGAGATGTGCCATTAAGCCTCAGGGTAAGGCTTAATGTTATTTTTAACTTGTTTGATATAAATCTTAAATAATATTTTTTCCTAATAATAAGTCAGTGTTTTTAATTGATTTTGCGACGCGTTTTTAATCTTCAGGAATTAGCCTTGGCTATATCTAATGAGATAAATCCTGAAGTTTTTTGCAAGATGTCGACACAGGTACTCCTTATATACATGTATCTTCGCATTCCCGAACAGGACTTGGGCTTCTGAGTGGCATATTTTCCTAAGAATTTTTATAAGATAATTTTAAGCTTAAAATTTAATATTTTCGATGGTATTTGTTCCTATAGATAACGAATCAAGAAGTTATTTGTTTATCACAAGATGCCGCATTTTTAAATTCAAATGATGCCCTAATAAATAATTTGAATAAGAAAAATTCTCAATTTCTTGTTAATTATCTTCATTATCCAAAAAAATAATCAGAAAACGTTTCAACTTTTATTTTCATAGAGATTAAATCATTTGGATTTTTATTTTACAGGAGGCTCTTGGTTGGCTGCAACAGAGTAAGGGTGAAAGTGGAAAGAAATTTCAGAATTTTCTTTATCGCCATGGTCACAGAGGAATAAAAGAGGTATAGGAAAGTGCCATCAATTTGTATGTAATTTTGGCACAAGTTATGTCTAAGAAAAGGAAATTTGGTAATTTATAGTTTGGGATGGAGTGCTTATCTTGGTCGAAAAATCCTGAAATCGTCATTGACGTATTACGAGTGAGTATAAAAATGTGAAATTTATGAAAAATAAAATTTTAATATAGTGAAATTCCTTGCAGCTAATGAGCTAAATAATTTTAGGGAATAGTCAGCAATCTGTCGTCATACAAGACTTCCCCAGAGCAAAACATAGATGGCGTCTTAAGTACAGTTACAACCAAACTCTCACCGTTTATAAGGTATATAAGCTAATTCATGTTAAGTTACATGAATAAAGTTAAATATTTTAGATAACTTTGTTTCTACAGATAACGAAGTTGTTACATTTTGACAGTTCAAACGTGTTCATTTTAATTTCAAAAATCGCCACCTATTGCTCGTTACGTGCAACGGGGGAAAATTAAAATAACAGCGTTATAAATTTAATAAAGATAATATCCCCAGTTAGTAATTTCCCTCGTTATAAAATATAAAAAAATCATCGAAAATACTTAAAATTTATGCCTAAAACTATCTGTGTTTCTGGAATCTTATGAACGAAAACTTATTAAATTAAGGCGAATATTTCCGTGGCTGATGAACCAGTGCAGGCTGGCTGTGTGTGGACGAGAAAAAGCAAAAGTAAGTACTGGCACATACAGCATATGCATTTTTAAATTATTAATGTTGTATTTGAAGCCAGCAATGATTTTATTTTTTTCAGTCGAATCTGATCAAAGCATACGACAACATTAGACGTGAATATTACAACCTTGCCGACATGATGGTCAAGGAAGGACTACTTCCGGATGAAAAGCTCATCGTCTTTTTCACTCACGAGGAACTTGGAGATATTATTAAGACGAGGTCACCAGCAACGTTAAGAAGGTATCGCATTCAGCATACTCCGATTATCCGATTTATGCAATATCGGATAATGTATGAAATCTGTTCATTTAATGCAATGAAACTTATCCTAATTTGCAACATGTTGCTACAGGGCGAAACACAGATATCGACTTCACGAAGAAATGGATAGAATGAGGTTTCCAGAAATGATCGATGGACTTCCGAAGCCTGTGAGTCGAATGGCACTTTTTAAAAGTTACTCAAATATTCCAGGCTTATACTTATTCCGTTAAAAACTTCAAACGTAATGAAAAACGTGAATTTCTTTTGGGGATAGATGATAGACTGCGATCCTACCATGTTCGAAGGCACCACTCAAGTTACAGGTAATTAGCACACTTTTTTGAGTGGAAGTTAGGTTCACTATGAGTATCAATTAAATTGTTTTACGATGCAAAGGCTATCCGGTATCTAAGGGTATCATCAAAGGTTTGGCGAGAGTGATCACCACATTTCACGAAGTGAACACAATAAAGGTAAAAATCTACTTAATTTTCCAAGATTATTACCCTGATACAGTATACATTCCCGAATATATGGGGTCGGATTTACCAAGGGTCTTTTTAACATTTGAAAAAATTAAAAAAAAAATTTCTTTGTGCTAGCTGTCGAATTATTTCACAATAATAATCAACAATTTTCACAAACTAACGTACTGCATGTACTTCTTTTCAGCCAGGAGAAATCCTGATCACCTTCTCCACTGACATAGGCTGGAGTCCATACTTTCCCATGCTTGCTGGGGTCGTCACTGAAATAGGAGGATTGATTTCCCACGGTAAATAACCTCTTAATAAATTATAAAACTGTTTTCACTAAACATCATATGCTGAAACTTAAAATTCGCACATCCGTGTTTCAGGGGCTGTCGTAGCTCGGGAATTTGGACTACCGTGCATAGTGGGAGCTCAAAATGCAACGTTGGTCTTCAAAACAGGTAAACCTAACTTAAATATACTGTATATATTCTTTTGCCTATTATAACCATATATTTTATACTACATGGTAAGGTAATATCACATCAATTCTTTGTCAGGTGACACCGTGCTGCTTAACGCGGCAAAAGGAATCATTTCCAAGATCGGTTAATTTAAGAACCACCTGCAAAACCTTCGTTGCCTCGTTGCGGAAACTCAGCTTTTTAAGTACCTGTAGACATTACAATTAGAAGGAAGAAATAACTGGCATACGTGCCAGGATCAACGCAGAAGGCCACATTTCGATTAGTATACATGCACTGTACAGTATATGTACAGTATATCACAGGAATTTCATGCACCCACGCATGTTAGCCAACAAACACCGAAAGAAATCTCAGAAAAGCATCATTTCCTACACTTTTCAAGGTTAAACAGTTTAAGAAGCCGGGTTTGGCGCAAAACTTCATGTTCTAAGACAATGTTTAACAACATTTCAACGCTCTTTTATAGATTGTACATTACATTGAATACGGGGGAAAATAATGTATGTTTCCAAGGGAGATGGGAGAACACGTAAAATATACTGTAAATGAATTTACCATTACCAGTATTGAAGCTGTTGGCATTTCTTGAAGTAGTTTACAGGTTGACCCGCCTTAGCCGCCTATCACTTGTCCAAAGATCGCACTTATATAGAACGTTTAATGTAAGTTGAATAACGATTGACACGTTAGTGACGTTACATGCATGTAACACGTGGAGCGTATGCACGGTGAATATCTCAAACCCATCTCCAACTTTTGTTGAAAAGCACAAATATAGTCCGAAGTTAATCTTATGGTATTCAAGTCTAAATTAAACTCCATATTTGTCTAAACTGAAACCCTAAACGCTTTGCGCTTGTTTCACGAGCAATTACAGTAATTGTTCTTTACAATCGACAGTCCTGAAGCATAATTATTCATCTGGAATTTCTGTTATTTGAAGTAGAAAAAAGTATACCCTTGACCTTCGGCATAGACGTACACATGCGACAATGCTCAATATTTTAACTTTGATACATGTACATGTATACTATAACTACTTCGATTTAGCCTTCTTGTACAGTAGCAAGTCTTTCAATATATGTACGGAATTCTGTTTTTCTTGAATTAGAGAGGAAATTCATGGAGGTTCGGTTGCTTTTACTGGCGGTCATGTACACGCTCAGTATGAATGAATAAGGGTACATGTAACTGGATTATTGAGTTGGTGGATACGTGCATGAATTTATTATTTCAGCAAAACGTCATGACCGTATGCAAAGAAGTTGCGAATTAATGGAAAGACATCCTTGGAACGTACATGTACATTCCCAAGCAAACCTAACGTTTGCAAAACTCACATACCAGAGTATCATGAGAAATTACTGTTTCATAAAAATAAAAATATTTATTGAGAACGTGATATACTCGTTTCATCGAGTATTATCGTTTTATCAGTGAATCTCCTTGCCAACAAATCTAAAAATTTCTAAAAACATTACATGCACTCTAAACAAAAATCCTGACCATGAAGACCAGCAATCTGAGACAAGAATATTTATGAAGTAGTACCTGTAGAAGTTCCCCAAATAAATGGCATTTTCCAACAGCATCATTGTCTGAAATACAGTACGCCGGTTGTCCTTTAAATTCGTTATCTTTTTATATATGGGAAAGAATCTAGTTGGGTTAATGTAAAATCTGGAGTACCGCAGGGCAGTGTCTTAGGTCCTCTACTGTTCCTGCTGTTTATAAACGATCTGCCCAATCTTCTTTCCTGCAAATCCAAATTTTTTTCTGATGATTCTGCACTGTATGATGAGGTAAAAGTTGGGGATCCATCTAGTCTAGTTGCAAAGGGATCTTGACGTCTTATCCAACTGGTGCGATACATGGCAGCTCAAGCTCAATAAGGAGAATTGCTTACTCATGAGAATCTCTCATAAAAGGGCTAAATCACACCTGACTACAACCTGGGTGGTGTTCCATTAAAAGTCGTCTGGAGTGTAAAGTACCTTGGGATCACCATCACGGACAAAATGTGCTGGGGTTCACATATTAACAAAATTACTGGCGCAGCACATCAATGCCTTAGATTTGTCCAAAAAATCTTCAGAAATTGTCCTCAAAATGTCAAAGAGATTGGATACTTGTCACTCGTCCGACCTCTTCTCGAGTATTGCTCCTCTATTTGGAATCCCCACAGGGTGGAACTTGAGATGGTGCAGCGGAGAGCCTCTAGATTTGTCACGGGTAAATACCAGCGGGACGAGAACGTTACCCAATTGATCGAGTGTTTCCAGTGGGATTCATTGCCTGTTTGAAAAAATTAATTTGTCCGGTAATTACAGTATGGTCGAGGAAATCTTTAAATGCAACCACCGAGGTGGTAGAACCTGTCATTCCAATCTACTTATGGAACACCGAGCTCATTTGGATCCATACTATTGGTCTTATTTCTTGCATGCCATTCGACGTTGGAACTCTCTTCCAAAGGATAGCCTTAAGCTTCACGAAATTCAATTTTGCAAAGATGTTGGGGTCCACACTAATGTGGTGGCAACTACCGAATAATTTGGGTTGATGGATTCGACGTCAGATCTACCACATGGTATTCACACATGAGTTGAATTGAATATGTAATGCACATGTACAGTAAGTCACCACAACTACATGTACATCATAATTAACTGGCAGACTTATTGTTATCACACGTATAAGGAAAGCCGATAGTTCTTATAGTGTTTATGAACAGTGCATTTAAAGTTACCGTGATGCTGCAGGAAGAGATGTTGGACTTTCAAATAATAATCACACATCATTAAAGTTAAATGATTCTGACTCACCAGCTGGTAAATCTGACGTCGAATTTTTGCTCGTTGAGACTGAACCCTCCAAATTGAGTCAGCACGATCGGCGCAAGGTCAACCTTATCTAGCACATACGAGAGAAGCATCGATGCACTTGGCTCGGATAACGAAGTTGCACAATTTGTGAAACTGGGTGAACTTCTTGCGATAAATCCATTCTGAAAAACTCCTCACGTTCGTCACATGTCAGGAAGCGACGGACCAGATTAGACGTGAACAGTACATGTTCTGTCATCTAAACAATGCTGTCACTGATCTTCTACCTCCTCGTGTTGGGAACTACCGGCTATTATTTGTTCAAAAGTGGTAAGCTCATTCTTGTCATCTCTTAGTAATATTAGGGATACTCAAACAGATGCTTGGTGAATCGCAATTTGGAGTCGTGAACTTTTGTGTGCAAAATCAATACGTTAATTGTGCAAATGTGTCCACGAAAAATTCACTCAAGGTTATCCGTCGAGACTTCCAAAGCTATGAAAGTTCGCATAGATTCTTTCAAAATATTGTCTTTCTGCGGCACGTGCAGGTTTTCTAAATTAACCAATGGACTTTATGCAGAATTACGTATGGGGTTACATCACGTGATCTTTTCATCGAACCAACAACTAAAAGAACGTACTTCCGGCACTGCCTCCGGGTGATTTTCACCAATGGAATGAATGAATTGTCACGTGATATAGCATGCTAACGAAATCTGCACCTTAAAACAGACTCCCTACCTTCCAAGATAGGATTAAACAGGAAATACAATTTATAAAATACACGATACAATTTCAAAACAAACAGGAACTTTCTTCAAGAAAATAAGTGAACTTATTACAAATTTCTTTCTAAAAATGAAAAATAACGTTTCTTTCAGTTTTTCCAAGCAACACGATTTAAGAATACTTATTATTGTAATAATTAACTCAGAAACAATGCAATTTTTTTATAAAAGGAAATAAAAAAAAATTGTGAAAAACACAATTTCTCTCATCTTGTGGATTATTTGTACTGTAGTTTTGATTCCGTCGAATTTCATTCCCCAAATTCCCCTGATAATTAAATTTTTTTAGCAATTTCCACAGTGGAAACCTTGAAAAAACTGATTAATGTTGACAACCCGAACGTAAACAGACTTCTTTAACACTCATCACCAAAATTCCACCATAAACCTTTCATATTTCCAAATCTTCAAGATTTGGCTACGCCTTAAACCCCAAAAATGTTATTTTAACATTAGGAAAACTTCACTACATCAAACTGTCGCTAGCATATGCCCTGTTCTGGATCCAGAAAAAGCGTCTATCTCCAATTTTTATATTTGATTGGAGTTCGGATGACCCAGAAAGGAATGGAATTTCAGCACAGAAGGAAGCTTGGTTCACAGAGGCTGCCAGAGAATTATCTTCGGATATTCACGTACATATCAGAAAACACCATGAGAAAAAATGTCCGTGTATATATACAAACAGTTTTCATTGCCGTCTCTTGATTCCAGGCTGCAGACTGTTTGCGCATGTGTGGCTTGAACAAGAACGGGGATTTCTTATTTGTCAGTATGGCACGGCGGCACGGACGCTGTGCTGAAATCAAAGTCCATCTCCGGTTATGGAACGGAGAAGAATACGAACATCCGAGTCATCCTGACACGCTGATCTATAATACCAATGGAACCAGTTTTTCAGCTGGTGGCCTGACTTTCGAGGTTCTGGAACCCTTGAAAAAATGGAGGGTCATATTCAAGGGATATCTTCGGTAATATCATCTTAACACCTAGGGTGTCCTAGTGGTGCAGTCTTTATGGGGCTTTTTAAAAGATAATTTGGAAGTTTTTCGATCAATCGATTTCTACCATAAATTATTAACGAAGTAACTTTCGAAATTCAATACACTTCAATACCTTACAATCAGCACATATAGTGCCATGTGGTTGGGGGGGGGGGGAGGAGAGGAGAGGAGGAGTAGGTTTAAATTGTAATTGCAGAGAGTTTAATAAAAAGTATACATGTAGTACATGCATTTGATATGTAAATAACAGTAAGTCAATAACATTTTTCAATGCTAAACATTCTTTTCTGTAATGTTACACAGGAAAAGGGCAATCTTTCAAGACATAGAAACGAGCAAAGAAAAGATGGTGCAGTTCAACTTTATGTGCGTTAAGTACAATTATTCTTCAGATTGCAAATCTCAATTTGTTTACATGATGTAATCTATGGTGAACATTTTATAATTTTAGATGGCATCCATCGAATAATTACGTTGAATTTCCATACGATTTCAACACTCAATGCTTAGCGAGGGACTTGGCATCAAAGGATTGGTTGAAAGAGTTTTTAAATTCCTGTTCGTTGTGAGTTGTTTGTTCACCTCGAGACTTATTGCACATTCAGGATGCACCAAGGAAACTTAAAATTGCAAAATACCTGACTTTTAAATTTAGGCCACCTGAGGAATGGTACGCTCAATTTGGACAGCTTCACGGGTTAGTGAATATCGAAGAGAAGGAAGAAATCGAAATGTTCTTACGAGGGCTCAAAACAAGGCGATGTGGTGCGTCTTATATTCTGCTGATATGTGTATGAAAAAAGGATATGAAAACGTAAAATTTTTTAGTCAGAAATGCAGTTTTTCGCCTCCTAAAAAAATTATTTTTCCACGTATTGAGCAGGAGTCTTTGACTGGAAAACCCTGAAGGAAAAGGTTTCCCTGGAGGGCCTCTTACATGCAAGTGTTCCCATAGTTAGGTACAAGTATCACAAAATCATTTGAATATCGCACAGTATACATGTAAGTTTCTTTCACTGCATTCTAGAATGGCACCAACTTTCATTTATTTATTGATGAAAACGAGAAAGGAGGCAAAAAGTAAGTTCAATAATCGATTTCTCCCATAAGTAAGGTCATCATTGGTCATGCGTCCAACCAAACACTTTCTTTTTCTCAGTTACCTCTACGGTTATGTCTGTCCCCCCAGTAACATGTCGATAAAACATGTCACGAAATTTCATTTCGATGCCGATTTGCTGATCCAGGAAGCCAAGAACATGACTGGCGAAGTGCTCATCTTCGAAGCTGGTATGAATTTCGCGCAATAACTTCAAAAAGTGATCAATATCACGTACATGTACATGAATATTCTCGTTCCAACAAACAGGGAACGACCTGTTTAGACTAACGTTAAATAGTGGCGATTATGAATTCCATACCTTTGGTGGCGAAGAATGGCATGGCAAAGTGTCGACAAAGCACGTGCACTTGACACTGAACGATAAGCCCGGCAACGGAATCTTTGAATACAGTCGGAATTGCGAGAGTGTGTGCAATCTTCCGCAGAGGAAATCGTTGCCACAACTCAGAGAACCAGGTAAGCGAATCAATTATCACTTACTGCAAAATATGGAAAATAGTTTTACATTTCTGAAATTCCATGTATTAATAAATGAAACTCGGCGAATACAGATATCAATGACTGCCCACGGTTGGTACTTTCGCTGAAAGACAGAGAATGCCAAAGCAGTGCCATCGTGGGTGGCAAAGGTGCATCCCTAGCCTTAATGTCGACCTTGAAAGATTCCTCTGACAAGGTGAGTTTGTCAGATGCTTTAACACTACAAGAATATGTTACTCAATTCTGTCAACGTCCTAAAGCCTGTAGTGAATAGCATGTTATGTCTGTAAATAATTTTCCGCAAATAGCAGCATTTGACAATTCCTTAAGGTGAATTCTTCAAAAGTTGCACTACATTTATTGTATGACTTACAACAGAATAAAAAGCTTGCGAAAACAACTGATTTCGCAAAATTTTCCACAGTTCAGTGTTCCAAATGGAGTGTGCATTACAAAAGCCGCGTTTTCTCGACATCTGCAACAAAATCCAATCTTAGAAACCCAGATTGACAAGCTTCAAAAGGTGGCCTGGTGAGTAGCATAACGCCGTCAGAAGCAATGACGAGAAAACATCACATGTGCCGAAATTAACGATGAATTTGAATTTGCAGGAAACATATTCCAGGATCCATTCCAGACGAATGCGAAACGTAAGTGAATCGATCGGTTTATGATTTCGAAACAATTTTTTAAAGGTGTCGAAGTGATCCGATGTGATAACTAGGAATCTGGAATTTCTAAGTTAAATAAATAAAAGCTTCCATTTTTAAATGTTTTTTTAAATTAATATGTTTAATTAATATAACACTATAACTACCTTTAAAGAAATGTCCCATAGAGAATGGATGACCCTGACCAATAATCTCATTGAATTGAATCGCAGGTTGACAAAATCGATTGCTGAAAGTGAGTTGCTGAGCTCGTTGAGGAACGAATTGAAACAGATTCTTCTGGAAACCTTTGGTGACATTGACAACACGAGGTTCGCAGTACGATCATCAGCTATAGGGGAAGATGGCGAAGAAATGTCGGCAGCAGGTCAAAACGAAACGTTTTTGGGTGTAAGAGGCTTTAAACAGGTGAAATGAAATAAAGACTAAGGTGTTTACGCATCAATTCTATGACCAGATCTAATCTGAATTAATTGTGCCAATCTCCAGATTTGTAATGCAGTGTTGGAGTGCTGGGCATCGCAGTTCGCGTTCCGTTCTGTCGAATATAAAAGGTGATTTCATAATATTAGATATCCTTATTAAAATCCGTTCACGGATAATCGAACTATGGTACATATACCTCATGAAATCACGCATTTTGTAATTTAAGGCAATATGGACAACTTTTAAACGGAGGAATGGGTGTCGTGGTCCAAGAAATGGTTCCTGCGGATATTGCAGGCGTTCTCTTCACCAGAGACCCCATGACCGGAAGTGCGGCAAAAATGTTTATCACCGCCAATTATGGCTTAGGAGAGGTTGGGCAACATGGACCTAATATGTCGAGATTTTTTGGAGAGACGAAATGTTAAAGTCACGTTTATAACTAAAAACGCATTTTCAGAGCGTGGTGTCAGCAACGGCCGATCCCGACACAATTGTCATGAAAAGGACATGGGACGATGTCCTGACAATTTGCAGCGAACAGATAGGAAGAAAGTGCATCAAGATTACAATGTCTGGTAATGACAAGTGGCATTACTATTTATTTTGAAAACCCAGATCGATTTCGTTGTTTTATTAAGAATTTTTTCGTTTTCAATCAGACGATGGCGGTACTGTTGAAACAGAAATCCCTCCTGACGAGGCATCGAAATGCACCGTGAATGCTGAACTGGCACTGCAGCTTGGAAAAATTGCTATTTTCCTCGAGCGTTTGTTTGGTTCTGGTAGAGACATTGAATGGGCAGTCAAGGGAAAGCAGATTTTTCTTTTACAGGTTGGTGTGAAGCTCAGAATTTCTATAGACTTTAGCATCAGGGCAGTCCCGCAATGCATGCCATTTATGACAAACATATAAATATTTTTGCATACTCACTTGGTACTTTGCATGGAGTACACTATTTCGTGGTGCTGGGATATCAGTAAGTTTGTTCTTCCTGAAGATGCCCAAAAAGTGAAAATTATTTAAGTTTTTTTAATGTCTTATAGTCACGTCCAGTTACGGCTGAAAACACGATGACCGATTTTGAAATAATGCACGAATTTGATTCCGTGATGAGAACGGACAACGAGAGATACAGCACTGCCAACTTTGGGTAGGGGTTCCGTTCTGGTATTATTTTTCCCACTTGAGCACCAGATAACGAAATAAATCAAAAATGTTAAATTTAATGCAACTGTTGTAATCAGCAATCGCTGAAAAATAATGCCCATTTATCAATTACAGTGAGGTAATGCCTGGGGCCATGTGCCCACTGACGGTTTCGGCAGTATGGCGAGCTGTAGTACCCGTTATGATGGTAAGACCAAACTCAATCTTGCTTAATTTTAACACTAAGTGTGCGGTACAAGCAACGTTCTCCGTTTCAGAAAAACATGTCATGGAAAGTGGATACCTACAGATTTGACCCTACCGTTGACGATACTTTCGGCTCATTCTATGGCCATGCTATGTTTGACAGAGTACAGGTTGGTGGCCAATTCCTTAGCACTCTGACAAGATTCGTTATAAAGTTGGAGCGAACCGTGATTAAGATCCGTGAAGAAAGATTCTGTATTACACTTAGTCAATTGAGAAGTACTTTTTTGCGATCACTTGAAAAACATTAAATAGAATCCATTGCCTAAAAAGTGGGAGTAGAGATTTGTGAAGAACTTCATTAACCAGTGAGTTTGGAAAACTGCATGCCGTCTCTTTCCTTTGAAAGTGTAAATTTACTGCATATAAAGCTGCTGTAGTTAAAAAAATTTCAAATCTTGGTATTTTTGCAAAATGGACCTTATGAAGGTTCACAATCATGCAGATAGCTGGTGACATTAATTCATTAGGCTACATTCGCATGACAAGCCCGCCAGCAAGTTCTTTTACACAATAATTTGTTGAAAAATACACGTTATTTTTTTTTAATCGCCAAATACATGTAGGCTACCAAATTTTCTAAACAATTCATTAATTTCCTCAGCGTTATTACTTAAAATTACGATGATGTTGAAATCAACAATTCAAACTCTAATGCTTTCTTTCTATGCTGCTGTAGGATGGTAAAGAGGCTATTACACCCACATTGGTGTTGCAAATTCATTAATGTGCAACTGCCTTAGAGAAATAAAATTATACTTTGGTTATCACATTTAGCAAAAATCATGGAGCTTAGAGAAAAAGAAGGGGTCTTTAACGAAGGCTTGGGAGTTAGGAATTTATGGCAGGATTCTGGAGGACGACGATGTGGGTGAAATTGCAATAGAGAGATACGTTGCTGCGCCTCTGAAAAATCGCCTAGCACTACTGAAATATGGAATCAAGGCAAGTTCGTGAATACATGTAAATGCTTCCATTGAATATTCCAAGTTCAAAATACAGCCTGACTTTATTTTAAAATGCATTTTATAAAAAGTGATTTGCATATAATTCCTAAAACTTTGCACACAAATTGTTTGTTGGCGTTACTGCAAATTCGCATGTGCTAGTCATGCGTAAAATGTTTTTTTCTTTCTCAGGGGGCACTCTTCTGGAAGAAAATTCTTCACAAGATGGAAAAGGAAGTTTGGGACCAACCCATGGTGACCACTAACTGCGCAACTGCCATGGAGGCTCACGAGACAATCGGCAGAAGATTGACAACGTGTAAGATGAGGGAGGCAAGTAAAAACAGAAAATTTTCAATTGCAAATGAATCCGAATTCTCAAGTGTGATTCTGTCTTTACCGTATCAAAGGTCATGATGGGTCATTTCCAAGTGACCATGTCATCCACGCTTTGGAACCACGTCATTATAAGCATCCTGACTTCGGGAAAAGGTAAGCACGAGAAGTTTCTAACATGCAAAATTGAAAATGTGTTCTCAGTTTTAAATCATAATATTTCTCCACGTCCAACAAACGCCAAATTGTCAACAGATTTTTCGGCTGATCAGTATTCAGATTTTTCTCAAATCATTGGAAGTGGAAATGGAGCAGAAAGTGGAGATGTGCCATTGAGCCTTAGGGTGAGCTCTTAACAATGTTGATATTCAACGTATTATTACTTGACTATATAGACATTGTGTGAAAATTATCGGAATGTACATGTATTAGGCTGATTATCAAGAACACCCAAAATAATTTCACTTTTTTCTGAAAAAATGAGCCAAGAATTTGTAATGGATTATGCTATTTGTTCTTATTCTTCAGGAATTAGCCGCTGCCATATCTAATGAAATAAATCCTGACGCCTATTGCAAGATGACGACACAGGTACTTCTTGATAACCTTTTTCCTTTCCTAACAAGAATTAGGCGTCGTAGTGGTCCGTTTTTCGAGAATATTTTCAATAAAATTTATAGATAACCAACAATGAAGTGAAAATTTCACGTTCCAAATTTCCCAAAGCATTGATTTCAGATGAATTAAAAACTTAATTTCCCTTGTTGCATGCGTTAATTTACCGTTTGAAGATTCTCTTTTTTAAATTAAAGATTAAGAATATTTCACATGTGAAATTTCTAATTTCCAGTTCTTTATCTTCATTCTCTATTTAAAAGTAATTATCTGAAATTCTTTACTTTATACCTGAAACTATATTCCAAAAATATTCACAGAGAATAAATCTCCTGGACAACCTTGTAGTTTTTCTCGATTTCATCAAATATAATTAATTCCGCAGGAAGCTCTTGGATGGTTGCAACAGAATAAGGGTGAAAGTGGGAAGAAATTTCAGAATTTTCTTTATCGCCATGGCCACCGAGGAATAAAAGAGGTAGGCCTATTCGAAAGTAAATTCCGTCAATTTTTCTGTTGTTCTAGCAAGTTACGTCCGAAGAAAAGCAATTTTTTTTAATTTTTAGTTTGGGATGGAATGCTTATCTTGGTCGAGAAATCCTGAAATTGTCATTGAAGTATTACGAGTGAGTACAAAAATGTGAACTTTACGAAAAATTAAATTATGAAATGGTCAAATTAAATGCAGCTATTCCACTAAATTATTGCAGGGAATAGTAAGCAATCTATCATCTTACAAGACTTCCACAGAGCCAAGCATAGATGACGTCTTACGTACTGTTAAAACCAATCTATCGCCGTTTATAAGGTGATTTCTTTAAGAAGGTGTCTTCAATGGGAATTTATTTGAAGATAGTTTTAGCTAACGAATGCAAAGAACTATAAGAATGGGTGATTTTACATTTTCAAATATCAAATGTGTTTATTACCAGAGTTAAAAAACTTCACTTTTAATTCAAAAAGCGCTTTCCAGTGATCGATAGGTGAAAATGAAGTTTTGAATTTTACGTCTAAAATAAATTTTCGAAAACTTTTCTATAAAAATGAGCCTCAAGGACATTCTTTTGTATCCCCAAACGTGTTTCTGGAATCTAACAAATCACATCTCATTAAATTAAGGCGAATATTTCCGTGGATGATGAAGCAATGCAGGTTGGCTGTGTGTGCACGAGAAAAAGCTAAAGTAAGTTTCTGTACAATTTTCCCAATTATTTATGCTATATTGGAAGATAACATCGATGGTCTGTTATTTTCAGTCAGATATGATTAAAATGTATGACAACGTTAGGCGTGAATATTACAACCTGGCTGGCATGATGGTTAAGGAAGGATTACTTCCTGATGAAAAGCTCATTGTCTTTTTCACCCACGAGGAACTTGGGGATATTATTAAGACGAGATCACCAGCAACTTTAAGAAGGTATCATATTATGCCGAATCTCCAATACCCCGGATAACTAAATATTTCTGTATGAAATATGGCCATTTAATTCAATAAAATTTATCCGACTTTGCCCGATTTTGTTGCAGGGTGAAGCACAGATGTCGACTTCATGAAGAAATGGACAGAATGAGGTTTCCAGAAATGATGTATGGACTTCCGAAGCCTGTGAGTCGATTTGCAGTCTCTAACTTCACTCAAATACTAAACTTACTTCATTCTCGGATCAAAAGTAATGAAGCTGAATTTTTTTTTTGCGGGATAGTTGGTGGACAACGATCCTACGATGTTTGAAGGCACCACTCAAGTTATTGGTAATTAAGTGAATTGCATAATCGAATAAATGTTAGTTTCATTGGAGGTTGCCTCAATTTGAATTACTGTGTAAAGGCTATCCGGTATCAAAGGGCATCATCAAAGGCTTGGCGAGAGTGATCACGACATTTCATGAAGTGAACACTACTAAGGTAATTAATGCCTGATACAGTAAGCTTTTGATTTTTCACATCTGGATTAACAAAGGGGTCGTACATGTTTCTTACATAGTCATCATTGCCACAACAGGCCATCCAAGGGAAAGTTTTTTTTTCTTCAAAAAACAACAAATTTCTAAAATCCAAATACTATTTTTCCACAACACCGTTTTTTAGAAACAACACATTTTTTAAAAAACGGGCAATTTTTACAATAACGATACAATTTTTGTCCAATAACGTAGCTAAAATACTGTGCTGGCCATATCTATAAATCGGGTGTTCAGTTTATCATGATTTGTCCAACATCTTTTAAAATAAATAGTAAATCGTAGAAGTTATCAGAATACAAGATGAATAATAACAACTTGCCTTTTAAATTATGCAAGAATTGAGGTCCCCCTATGAGGGATCCGGGAGGTCCCTTTGTGATTTTAAATGGGGAGCCCCATTTTTTTGTGCAGATTATAAATCTGCACTTAAAACACAATAAGTTTTCTCTAAAATATTTTTTTGGCATCATCTTAGATGTTGCTGTAATCGATGTCCGAAATCGTGTAATACGCCATTCACTTTTATCAACAGGTAGCAGTGCAAAGCCTGTTGAAAAAAGTGAATGGCGTATGGCACGATTTCGGACACGATTACATCAAAATCTAAGATAATGGCCAAAAAAACTTTTAGACAAAACTTATTGTGATTTAAGTGCAGATGCACTTCCAGATAAAGATCCAGCTAGTATGCTATAAATGCACCTCAGAACCAAAGTTGAATAAACACTAAGTTGAAATGGGAAATGGGAAGTCCGGATCCGGATGTCAACTTGTGCTTAAACTCATAAGTGTTAGATGATAAATTGATTGCATTGGTTTTACTTTCTTGCAAGTCAAGTTATAGGCAAATTTGCCGATTTCTTCAGCTTACAAAGCCTGCATCAGCTATTAAACACATCACTGCCCATGTATGCAGGAGGAATTCATATTTGCCTTTAAAACTGGGTGGTCTGGTATTTTGTTAGGGGAAATTCCCTGTTCCCTATCATATTCTGTAGGTGTGTGGTTCACTAATGGTAATATTTTCAAGGTAAAAATTCATAAAGAACATATTAAGAATTGCTTATGTAATCAACAAGCTGTTTAAAAATTGGGCGGAGTCTGAAAACCTGGATAAATACAGGACGTCATTTATGGATGATCCCTAGTCGCAAGAAAGTTTATTGTTGAGAAAAATATCCTAATAAGTAAACAACGTTTTTTTTTAAAAGATAACATTTCTCATCGTTTAACGCTGAAAACCATCTCCTTTCACAAACTAATGTACAGTACTGCACATACTTCTTTTTCAGCCAGGAGAAATCCTGATCACCTTCTCCACCGACATAGGTTGGAGTCCATACTTTCCTATGCTTGCTGGGGTCGTCACCGAAATAGGAGGATTAATTTCCCACGGTAATTAATTTCTTAAGTCGATTGGAAATCTAGGTTATCAAACATCGTATGTTGCACTTAAAATTCGCATATTCGTGTTTCAGGAGCTGTTGTAGCTCGGGAATTCGGACTACCGTGCATTGTGGGAGCTCAAAACGCAACGCTGGTCTTCAAAACAGGTAAACCTGTCGTATAGTCTGTTCCCTATTACATTCATAATATTGCAATATTTCTTTTTCAGGTGATTCCGTACTGTTGAACGCAGCTCAAGGAATCATTTCGAAGATTGACTAGCTGAAATGTACTCTCGCTTGACAATAACTTACAATCCAATACGTAACCTTTGAACCTATATGTTCCAACGCTCCTCGCCTACCACACAGCACTTTGTAATATCATAGGGTTACTCAGACAGAAGCTTAATTTACGAATGGCACTTCTGGCAGACGTGAAATAGCGTGGGGAAAAAGAATGCATTAATGTGGTTTAAAAACGGCCATATCCATGAGCTTACGTGCCATTCGACATGTAGCCTATATGGAACCCCAAATATTGCAAAAATGTTTGCAACATTCAAAAGAGTCATATAAGAGTATTTATACTGAACACAAAAACAACATTCATGCAAGGGAGAACATACATGTACAGTATATGTAGATATAAAATAAAAATGATTTTACCGTATCAAACGCTGTCGGTCTTTTCTGCTACGTACGAACACTAGGGCATACATTTTGAATAGACAAGCTAACACAGAGATAGTACGTGTACGCAGAGTATCACGAGCTCATCTTCAGCCTTTCGTTAAAAAACAACTTCTGTAGTCCTAAATTAATCTCGCTATATTCAAGTTTAAAATCACAGTTTAAATGTCCCGTCAACTGGTCAACACACACGCACGCTTGTTGCTCCGCGATTCAAGGACGCGCGCTGCACTTGTTTCAAAGAATAATGCATTGTGGGATCATGACGTCATCCTACGATTATGAAGGATACGAAAGCGCTACGCGCACAATCAGAATGGATTCAAATATTTATTTTGGATTTATTTTACAGGTTTCATCCAATATAGACGGATTAAAAAAATCTATATACAGTACATATGCAGAAGATATGAATCTTAACAAAACTCACAATAATTCATGGATATAAAGCATAATAATTCAGCTGGAATTTCAGTTTT
>JAQGBX010000225.1:0-42170 GCA_034698745.1 Megaphyllum sjaelandicum | reverse complement strand
CCAATTATCCGAATTTTTGATTATCCGAATGGGGTCCGGTCCCAATTGATTCGGATAATTGGAGTTCTACTGTACTGCATAAGTGTGTCAGTAAACAGGGTACCTCCCGTCCTGGAAATCCTGGAAAAGGAAAGAGAACTTAAAAGTTCAGGGTCCATTTGCAAACTTTCAAATTTCCCCTGTACAAATTAGCACAATTTTCATTTTTCTCGAGCATATACTGTATTAGTAACATTTTTAACCTTTTCCGGTCATCTTTACATACAATTTTTTCCACATTTTCTCGAGGTAAAATTTGCAACATTTTCCACATTTTCTCGAGGTAAAATTTGCAACATTTTCCACTTTTTCCATAAGTATGAATCTTACACATTTTCAACAGTTTTCGAGATGTTTAAATCATTTATATAAACTTATTTAATAGAAGAAGTATTTTTGCAGCTGAGAAATTTATTTTTTTGGTTAACGTTTTTTTTATCAACACCGAGATAGCATTAAATTATTAACACGTTCGGCGTATTTTTAATTAAGCAAATTTGGTCTCGCTTTTAAAAGCATTTAACGTCTCTGGTAGTGATACCTCAATAAGAAGCATTGTCAAAGAGTAATGAAAATGTGGAGAGGGAGAAAAAACGCCAATTTAAGCGTGTCTAAATTGCAGCGTTTAGGCATGTTCACTCGCATGTTGGATAAAGTAATGGTAATGGGCTTTGATATATGCAAATCTCCCAGCGATGTGAAGAAAGCATTTATGCTAATCACATCGTTTCCGCTTCTGGCGCACACTTCAACGTGTAGCACGCATCCATATGTATTAACGAACGAATTCGTTCAGCGAAAGTGAAATAAAAAAAAAAATAGCTTCTGAATTTAGACCCTAGGCCCACATCCTCTGATCTTCAACTTCGCAGTAGGTGATCAATCATTCTTAAACAATGTCAGATCGACAAATCAAAGCCGATACCCTGTGAACAAAAATTGCCCAAAAATCCGCCAATGGTAACCAGTAAGAAAAGCAAATGAGCTGACTGAAGGGCCAACTCAGCAGGATGACAAAACGATTTTTGCCATGATCATTACACCCATATACGAAATGCAAATATGCGTAAGAGGTTTATACAGGTTGACAGTATATACGTCCTCTGAAAACGACCAGTGCGCGTGGCTTATTTTTGATACTGGGGTTGTGCTCAAACAGAATCTTTGCAAATTGCACTTAGATTGTTATTAAAGTAACGCTCAAAAACTCGACAAACCTCTTAACGTCTCTTACTATTGCCAAGTGAAATGTTACGTCTGTAACGTTCATTCAAGTAAATAGTAACGTTGACATGTTCCATTTAATGTTAGTTGTTTTCATTTTTTTTATCCTTTTTAAACTAATTGTAATAAAACTGCAAACTACGATGCTCATATCACGCGCGATTTTCATACTTGCTAAATCATAATTTTGAAAATTTGCATGCATGTCATCAAAGTAAGCGTTAAAGTAGAGCTAGTGAGTGTTTTTTAAACTATTATTTTTATATTAAAAGTTGTTATCAATTAAGTGTGTGTCTTCATAAAAATATCAAAAGATATGAAAATATCTTCATGTATTCGTTGTAACATGTCTTATTTCCAATTTTGTAACAGCGAATTGGCTGTTTGGAAATCTACAGGGTGAATCACTATGAATTTTTAAATACAAGGAAAGTACGTGTTATCAACTATTTCTATCCATAATTAATTACTATATTTGTAATTGCATTCCACATTTTCATATACTATAAGTATGAAAAGCAAATAAATTATTACTGCAATGAAATTTTGGTTAATTGTTTTTCATGTTTTATGCGTGGTACACCCTGCAGCAAACAGCTTGTCAAAAAATGTATTTGTCCGAATTTGTTTGTGCAAACATGGTGTGCACACCACCAAGACAAAGAACAAACAATTTTACAGAAAACAAAATGAAGCAGTTATGAAGCAGTTATGAAGGAGTAAACACGTAAAAAACAATGTTTTCAAGAATAAAAATGATGCTCATGCACATGTAGGTATTTTTGCAAAAAGTCATGGGCAATTTTATTTTGGCATTAATTGACAGACATTTTATTTTGGTTGACCACATGTTAGACAATTTATTCTCAGATCACGCAAAAATATAATCCTCTATTAATTTCGCAAAAAAAAGCACGCGTTTTCAGAAATTCGCATAAAACACTGAAATCATTAAAATATTACAGAATGCAAATCTTGCGATATAGCTACTGTATGTAAGTTACTAAGTAAATCAAATCTTGCAAAATATCAGAAGAGGAATTAACTTCTTGATGCGTGGGTAAAAGCAAACCCTCCCTTACAGCAGACGACCAGGAAAAGTGTTCACTGGCCAACACTTTTTTTCGTTAAAAGTTTTGCTGTTTGCTAGAAATTATCAAAGCAAACATTTTGAGCAAACAGCAAACACAAAAGCTGTTTTTGTTCTGTGTTTGTCGCAGCGTGTACCCGACTTTTTACAGTACATGCACTTAGTAGTCGCTGAATCATCGCAACTTGTAAAATATCATTGGGATATGCACCGCTTGACTCAACTTGAGCATTCTTGAATTCATCCTTCTAAAAAACTAATAATTGCATCTTACATAGAGCTCAATATTTGTAGAAGCTATACTTCCGCTTTTATACCAAAGATTTCTAAGCAAGATGACGAATAGCAATTATCGCCTCGTATTATGTTCTTCTTATCTCGTAAACACAACCGATGCAAAACAATGGAAAATCTCGTATATGAATTAATACACGTACATACGCGTTCGAACAACATCAACGCCTCTTGTCAATTGTCACGCAATGACAGGAAATGGTGCGCTTTCCCTTTGCTTGGAACGAAGCATTTTAACGTCTAAGAAAAAAGATACGTGTTTGAAAATATAAAGAATGCATGGTCCGCCCATCGTCATGCAGTATCAATAGATAGTTCGTCGCAATATCAGCCGTTGTCGACCTCTTTTATCGCATCAGGAAAGCGATATTTCGGTCATCCGCGGCGTTTACTCGCACGGCCTCCGAGTTCATTGGAAATTGTACACGAACCATTAATGTAACATCGTCCGCGTTCAAATATGTAAATAAATCACGGCTTCCAGAAAAGTGGCACGTTGCTTATGCTACGGGCAATCAAGAAACTGGTGGCAGAAAGTGCGCTAGGAAATTTCCGAAGAAGGGTCAATCGATTTTCGTGACCCAGGCGGGCGACGAGCCTGCGTGGAAAATGTAAACCCAATTAACGCCGTAAAAATAGCCTGAATTTACATTTAAACCTTTTACGTCCGGAAATAAAACGTTGATTTAGCCCCGTGGAGATGCGTGGACATGAACTGGGTCACTCGCATAATGGATACGACTTTCAACGGGCTTACTGCCGAGAAAATTGCGACGAAAATCTACCTATACACCGCACCACGTACATTACAGGAATGGCAAATTGCGCTTATGCTAACGGATTGGAAGCACGAATGAACGCTTTCAGGCCTTAAGGCCTTGATAAGGAGTATCTATTTCTGTTATTCGTCAAATTTTCCAATTAGAAGGCGGCTGTGCACCTAAGGAAACGTGTCCAGGGTATATACAGTATATGCATGCAGTATACAAATAGGAAAACCATGCATATAGTCATGTACATGAGCGTACATCGATAAAAACTATCATATACATGTAGTTTTCGAACAATTATTTTCAAATATTTATTTGGTATTTTAAACTTTGAATTAATATACCTGTAAAATCATTAGCCCATGAAAAGTATAATTGACGCTCTCCACAAAAAAAAAATACCCTTAACTTGGCCTCTTACAGTAGGGCCTATATTATTAGTGAACTTGATATTCTTATATATTTATACCAACAGTGTACATTACATTTTATATAATGTAATATGCGCTGGAGACATCATCGCGCTAGCTCAATTGAATTCCAAGTAAGGGGCCATTCAAAATGGACGTCCTGAAAATTTTCCCAAAATTGGACTCCCCCTCCCCCCTACTCCCTGTCCGCATTGCGTTCGGTAAATCAGGACCTTTCTCCCCCTCCCCCAATCGGACGACCGAAACTTTAAAAAAAAATTGTATTCAAAATTTTAAAAAGTTTTGCCAATTTGTACTCGGAAAATTCTCCTCGGAAACTGTTGAAAATTGTACATAACTGTACTCGAAAACAGTTGAAAATGTTGAAGATTTGTACTTGAAAAATTTGAAAGTTTGCAAATGGACCCTGAGCTTTTTAAGATCTCTAACTTTTCCATGTTTTCCAGGACTGGAGATACCCAGTTTACTAACTTGCAATTTATAACACATCACCTAAGTGATATTTCGGTCAATTTCCCTTTATAATACGTCGGAACCTGATTTTATTTGGCATTTCTTTTATCAAGTGGTCACCGAGTTGGTCATGCCGCCCTCCCTCGCTCTGTTCACATTGTGTCCGTAACTCAACCTACACTGTATTTCCCCCTACTCCCTACATGAAGGCGCTCTTTATGAATGGCCCCTAATCATGTGTTATGCAAATAGTTTGTAGATGGCGCCATCGCTTGCAGTTCAAAATTCCAGGCGCCAAATTGTCTAGATTTCAACGAAACCTTTCGATAAAATTATTCAAATTTAATTTTCTGTTGAATGCAATCGTTTGACTTTATAACTTGAGTAATTGGAACTGGTCTTGCGATCACTTTTATAGACATTGACGAAATTTTCGAACCGATCTCCAATTTTTCTATAGGACCAACTTTGCCATTTAAACTTTCTGATCCCAACTCCATTTTTTTCCATCAGCAGGCTCGGGCATCTTCTTTCGAGCTGACCATTAAACCCTTTTGTCACATCCTCCAAGAAATTCCGCTGTCTGGCGTCAAAAAAGCATAAAAAAATAAGGGTGATATGGTGGAAACAAGTTTTGTCGAGCTAAGTAATGGAGGCTTCGGTGTGCATCCAGTGGAAGAAACAAATTGTGAGGAAGCTGAGGGAAACAAGCATGAAAATGGTCTTTGCTAGAGAAACCTTGATCCACCGAGCTTAAAAGCCAACTTAAAAAACTAGATGGAAATTGCTTCGGGTCTTCCGCATATATTACATTCCAGCACTTTTTTTCCCAATGAAACTTCAGTGTATTTGCAACGCAAACGATCACCGCATTGCGATGGCGCTAGTGCTCGTGTTGCGTGAATGCTTTTAGTACTGCTTTAAGTTGTACTCTTTGGCAAATGTACACGTACGTACTAGTATTAAATGGAAAAACTAAATCTTTGGGTAGTATTCCTATTTTTCTTTGAAAATTTCGCACGGTAAAAATGTCTTAAATTTTGTGAACTTGCTGAAAAAAGAAAACAGTCTTCGTTTGGAGAATTTCTTTTATTATAAAATTTTTAAGGTAATTTATTAATTTTACTATTACTGGAATAGTTTTTAGTATATGACTGATTTAAATGTATCCAATAAATTTTACTGGGAGAAGAAAATAAAAATAAAAGCTAGGTAGGGCGAAAAACGGTTAGTTTTTCTAGTAATATTGCTAGTACTAGTAATATTTGGTGATGTGACGAAATGGGTTGACACACCCTGTAAAAGGTTTGGCACGCTTGCAGAGATCGAATCAATATTAATATCACACCGACCATCATTTTTATATAAAAAAATAGTTTGTAAATCGTTCATGGTACTTTTATTTTTTGGAAAATGTAGCTTTTAATAAACGGAAGTCGTTATTCCCGTTGCGGAAGTCCATCCCATTATGTGTATCGTGCGCGAACCATGCCTGATGCTATTTAACGGAGTTGGATTAAAGATCGGTCTATCCTTATTGGAAAATACAAATGCGTTTGTACCACTCCCAAATAATTACCAGGACATTATCCTCATTTTATGGACCATTTGATCTCGGCTTGACTCGAACCAAGCTGAATGCCAAGCTCGTATCCTCGCCCCTATTGTCTTTTGATGTCAGAAGACAACCACCTCCCAATTACACCATTAAACACAACTGTAATGGCCAGTTTTTTCCGGATATGCGATATATGAAAGCAAAGTTCATATCCATGACATCATCGGGCTTTGTAAGATATCATATAAAATAAGCAAATAGTGCACGGCAGATGGCGCGTGAGAAGCGATGAAACCCTTTAAATTGAGTTAAGATGAGTTGAACAAAAGCTTAATAGCTCGATGATGGTGCGTTGTACTTGAGAAAAATCAATTTCTCAGAGAATTGAGGCGTTTGTTTGTGACTGATGACCAGATGGTACAACCAAACGTCTACTATATTTTTTTTTAAATTCCTAAAAGTCTTGCAAAAATGGATAAAGAGCATTTCTATACATTTATTTAAAATGTGATAAAAATTGATGAGAAATTCCACTTGTGTTATAGACATGATCTAATTCCTACGTTAATTAATGTTGAAACTTATTGGTTTGTGAAAACAATTAGGCCACGAATGTTGTTTAGCTCTTTTCATATGAGAATAAAAGAGAAGAAAAATACTGCACTAAGGGGATTCAACCTCTTCCGGCATCTTTTTTGTGTGTTTCTTGGTTTTGATGATGCAAATAATTTAAATAATTGAAAACTAAAATCAAAATTTGGAATAATAATTATCCAGTAAATTTCTTTAAAGTTGTGATTTCTGTATTAGTGGCATGTGAATTTGGCCACATGTAATTGGAAAGTTGATTACTGATTGATATATTTACATGTATATCAAGGGTTTGTCTAAACTGGGCAAATTATGAACTCCATACCTCACACGTCATAGAATGCACTAAAATATGGGCTTGAACCAAACTTTTGTGCACTTTGAACCACTCTTTTCCACAAATAAACAACTGCACGCCCTGCCGCCTATTGACACAGTAATCAAACATTCGATGATTCTATCACATCTCAAAGGATATCTAGCTGCTACCGTTCAGTTCATTTCAGCAATTCAGGTCGATAAATTGTTACTTTGGGGTGGTATAAATTAAAAGAAAAAGCTACATTAGATGATTTAGATCACCTGAATTAAAAACTTAAAATATGTACTGTACATTATTTCGCTTTCTTGAATTTGTTTTATTTTCTTTGCTCTATCCAAAAAAAAAAATCAAAGCATTCGGACTAACATTGTTTTCATTTGTTAAATACAGTATATACGAATCCTCAGAAAACAAATTCTGGTAGCTATAAATACGTGTAAATATTTACATGTACCAATCGGAAGAAATTTGCGAATTTAGGTAATGCATTTAAATTACCGATGGTTTGCCCGCTGGTTGGCGCTAGTGGTCAAAAAAATTAGAAGTAAGAATTATAAGTACCAACGAATGCGAGCCCTATAAGTCTGTGGTTTCCCAACATGTTAAAATGACATTTGTTAAGGCGATCTGCAATCCCGTGCTAAATGCTAAACTTTCATAATTTTGTAAGTTAAGCAATGCTTATTTCGTTTTAAGCAAATATTTAGGTTTTTTTTTTTTTTTTTTTGTAACATGTCTCTTCTATATAGACTCATTGTTTGATAAGTATTAAAAAAGAAAAGCTAACAGTTTTTATATGCTGTCAGGTTTGATAAATAACCCTGGGAAAAATAGAAATTCGGAAGTAGGAAGATTCGAAAATAGCTTCATTAAAATCACTGCGCGTGCGAATTTGCCTTCTTTCCGAATTTATTTTGCATATAGATAAAAAATATTATGGAGGATTTTAAATTTTAAAAAAAATGAATAGCCTGAGATAATTGATTCAAACTTTAAGGATGGAAATAAATCTGTAGTAGTTTTGATGATATTGTATTATATTGGGTATGAGTTTATTGAGTTGTCTAATAAGTTTATACATGTAAGAATTTTCCTGTAAAATATGTTGCACTATTTTTATACTAGTATCTTTAAGACAGTGAGAGCTTTCCGCTTTTTTCTCCATAACATTCTTTAGAAATACATCTGTATGTATATATTTTTTTAAAAAATTATTTGCTTTTCCGTCAAGTGATCCAATTATTTTTTATGAATCACCTATTGTTTTTCGAATTATGCTCGTATAGAGCTCGTATATGTCCAATTTCCTCTTACAGGTTCCCAATAATTTACCAATTTTATTCTATTAATTTGAATTATTCAGTTGTTTCTCCATGTGTTTAACGTTTCTTCCTCACATTTCCATTAAATGGAATATACAAGTACATGCATTATCTCACTTATTTTAATTTAATCTTCAATTTTGAAATGTTTTCTCAAGTGTATCATAATTTGTGACTCAATTTTTTTTTTATAAAGAAACACATTTTATTCGGCATATACAGAATAACCCGTTTTATTTTCTTTATATCTAATTATCCTCTTACAATATTATAGTTGAATATTTTCAATTGTTTTTTACACAAACGATTGATTGAAAAAGTTGATCCGACCGCAACTTTTTTGAAATTGTGTTACA
Organism: Megaphyllum sjaelandicum; assembly: GCA_034698745.1. Taxonomy (NCBI): domain Eukaryota; kingdom Metazoa; phylum Arthropoda; class Diplopoda; order Julida; family Julidae; genus Megaphyllum; species Megaphyllum sjaelandicum. Next base: position 33,720 of record JAQGBX010000225.1, on the reverse strand, counting down.
GTAATTGTATGACGAACAATATACACTTAATTCATTTACATTTTTAGAATAATCACATAATGTACATGCATATACTGAATTGTACCGGTATGTAGCATATTACTGTATGTTTAAGTCTAAAGAATTTTAAACAATTCACGTGTTTATACTGGAATTGTTAAAATGTTGGAATATATTGCAGCATAAACAGTTTGATTTAAGGGGCCTTTAAGATAGGTTCATGTCTTATAGTCTTTGATTGATGCTGAAATCGATTCCAAGTGTAAAAGTGAGGTCCATTTCCCTAAAGTTTATAACTTCAGTTTTAGATCAATCTCAATTTTCATTTCCGTTAAGTTCAGACGCAAAGACGTTAGGACACATTTGCTATCTTTCATTTGCATTTTAAAACTTTATCGCATACATAGCCTACAATGTAGCTGCAACTTAACGGAAACCAGCCTGACGGAAACATGTCCGTTTATCGGAAATACAGTAATTGCTTATTATTACATGTTGAAACTTGTCCGTTTGTTAAACGCACGCCATTCGCGTGTTACGATTCCAAAGAGGATACGGGTTCAGTACTAGGGGTCAACCTCGTGTTTAAATATTGTCGCCATAAGCTAAGCATCTTCATTTGACCATGCAGAGATAGAGAGCCTATACTGTATAGGCTCTCTATGCAGAGAATGCAGAGAGAGGTTCCCACGCCGCCAAGCGGTGACCCTTGGCGAGCAGTTCTCCTCGCGTGCGACCTCGAGAGGTCAGTTTCCTGTTTTCATCGTCGCTGCAGGCAGCGTGAAAGTGGTCAAACAAGTTGCTCGTCTGAATGGCACGCCACGTGATGGCGAGGAGGCTAAACAAAGTAATCAAAGAGTTGTTGATCTGACTTTTATTTGGCAACGAAAATGGTGTACGTTCTATTGATATTAATCTCTCAATTGATATGTTTGATAACTAAATTGTCCCATCGGCGTGGGCGAAAAGACCCATTGTCCACCGGAAAAATAGTCAATTAGAACGATTGTGCGCGTGGAGCTCCATACCGGTCCCGACAATGGAAATCCAGATTCGGTAATAGAGGTAGTTTGCGTTTTACGGCGGTTTTCGTTAAATGCACTAATCTAACCCCCATTTACGTGTTTTTTAAAAGCAGAAATTGAGCTTTGTGGTACGGCGCTTAGGCCTCAGGTCTTGCATTGTGCCAAGCTGCAGCCTATACAGACGGACTATTGTTGGATTTTCGTGCTTCTTAATATCACCCCCAATAAAACCTCAGGAGCGTTGATCCAGGAGCGTTTATCAATCGCGAATTTAATTGTCGCATTTGGCAATTTTATGAAATGTTGCCACATGTGACAGTTGCGTGCAGGACGATGTACGTCATGTTTGTTCACGTTTGAATTGTGTGGGTTTTGGCTGTGCGGAGTCTTCCATCTCGGAAGGCACGTAGCGCCACCTATCGGTAGGTGATTATTTTCTTACCATGCCTGAAATTTCGTGTCAGACTGATGAAAGCACTTCGATTTATCGCCAACAGCTATAGTAATTTTTTACAAAATGTTAACCTTTTAAAAAATCAAACATGAAAAAAGTTTTTTAAAATGTTTGCGCGTTCGATTTTGCATTCTTTACAAGTTGATTTATTAAAAAAAAATTATTTAGAATTTAAAATGTTTTTGAAAATGAATAACCTTAAATCGATGTGATTCAAGGAGAAAAATAAACATGGAAGTTATAAGAATTCTTCAAAACAAAAGTATTTTATTTTAATATCTTATACTGTATATATTTTTTTTTAATTTTAGGATTGCTGTAACATTTTATGTCGTATGAAACGCATATTAAACAGTTATATCTATGAATATTTTGAAATGAATTTGTAAAAATGTAATTTCATAGCGACTTATTATTGCGTTTTTGAATGCATGGAAAGCAATCGAAGAAATACATGTATGTCATTATTCATGAAATAATTTGTCAAACGAAATGCATTTTAACTCACATTTGTCTAGTAAAATACATTCTAAACGCGTGATTTGTGAACGGTTACACACCTTCCGCAAATTGAACATTTTTTCGCGCACCACCTTGACAGTCGCAGAACGTAATAGGGTTTATTAAACGCGTGTGTAGAAAGCGTGCGCCTAATTATGGCGTCGTTAAAGTATAATCGTCGATTAATGCGAGCATGTTTTGGATCGAATTGAAATCGAGTTTCGTTACGTAACAGCAGCTGCAGGTTCGATATCGGAATTCGCAGCCATGTCAGTTACACGTCATTATAACTCGCCATTAATTGTCACCGTTTTTTATATTTAAATTGGCCCACGCACCGTTGATCCCCATTGGCAGCTTGGCCAGGTGAAGGTAATACGCTTAATTAAATAAAAGTTGGTAATGAAAGAAGAAAAAAAAATGCAAAATAAATACGTGCAGCTATCGAGCTCGAGGGGCACGTTAAGCAAATAACCCCTTGGTAATTATACTATACATGTTTATATGTAAATATATTGGCAAACTGGCAGCGCTTGATTCGACTCCCTATATACGGAAGTCCCCGTATAGAAATTGCCGCTAATTTGACACGAGTGCAATTATTGTTGACAATTAGCATAATGAAATAACGCGATATGCATATCGATTAGCGTTCGTCAACTCTGCCGCAGGCCCCTTTTTACACGTACATTTTATTTTCGCCTTTTTTTTTTTTTTCGTCAATTTTTTTGCGGATCGTAATTTGCGTTATCGAAGAGCAATTCGCGTTAATTACCCGTGTTTTTAACCAATTTGAAACCCGCCGGGCCTTCGCGTGATTGTGTGACGGTCAAGCAGCGCCCCCTACAACCACTCGCAACTTATTGTCTGATGCGCGAGAATGGCTGAATTTAATTGAATGAACATCGTAGCAAAAACGGATTATGTGAACCCATTTTCCAAGCCTTCTACAGTAGTCTATATAGTAATGCTACCGACTTACGAACATAGTAGGGGTACTCAGACAAAACCTTTACAAATCGTACTTTTTGCAATTTGTGAAATCACGTGCGCAAAACTTACGTTCTATTGGTTTAAAAAAATCATTCAAGGTTATCGATGCTTTTAAACAAATTAATGCATTCATTTTACACGCGTTACATCTTTAGCACACATGATTCTAGTTAGGAATTAATACAAAAATTATCATATTAATTGATCATAGTCTCGTAGCAGAAATAAATCAACGTTAAAAATCCAGTGCTTGCGTTCCTAGTCCCGTTCCTGCATGCAGTTATGCTATAAAGAACATGTTCGGATAAGCTGCAGATGGTGCTTTTCTGAACTTTTCTTAAGGATATACAGTAGTGAGATTTGATCTAAAAACTATCAGTTGTTGTCTAAATTCAATTATAACATGTTGATGTATACTGTAGAAAAAGAAATTGATACTTTATTAAAATAATTCGTCACGGCATGCAAGTGGAATTGAGCATTATTTTTTTGTCTTTTTATCGTGTAGTTTTTCTTCCAATAATGCTGCAGCTTATTAAACCATGTAAAAGTAACAAATCAAGGAGATAAAATATAAAAATTCTAAATGTTTACCTACATGTGAATTCACTTGCATACAGATTCGCGGGAGAGCTTTCATTTCATGCAAATGTCAGGTTTTTTTCGTGTTAAATTAACAGCTATAGTTTGCCATAAGGAAAACATGACCATATGCATGATGCATGCTTAGAGTGTGGCTCTATTTCTAGCAAGTCCTGACTAGAGAGCCTGTTGCATGCAGCGCCACCTAGCACCATAAAACAATCCGAATGCACGTTTCTCCGCGTGCAAGCTGTCGGGTATGTTCACCTCATCACAATGATTCCCCCTTAAAACACACGCACGTATAGGCGCAAAAACGTGTACAGCTATATCTTTTTAATTGGGCATTTCTCCTTTCTGGATTTCCATAATTGCACTTATTAACCTTTGCGTTGACCCGCTTTTAAAAGCAATTAATGCGTGATTGCATTTCCGCTACCAGCGTTTTCTCCCCTAGGGGGCAGCATGATCTGCTATACGGCTGCTGTGGAGACGAAATGGTTCCTCGAAAATGTAACTTCGCACATGCTCAGAATCATTTAGGTTGAATAAAATCTAATATCTTATAGGATCCCACAAATGCATCTAAAATGCCTTGCGGTAAATTGCAATATGCATATCATTTCCATAATAAATTAAAAAAAAATAAAGACTATCTGTATTTTAAAAAAATACATCGCATGTTAACGGCCATGTTAGTATAGTGGCCAAAAAGATTGCATACAATAATTTGTTTCAATTTTTTGTCAAAATAAAGACCATGTACATACAATTTAGCTATAATTTATGAGATAAGAGGAATACGCGGAAAAACTACTGCAGTTTGAAGTCAAGATTCAAGAATGCAACGTACAATTATTTATTCATAAATCCAGTGGACAAAAATATAGCATCAATAAGACAAAACCTTTATACTGATAGACATTCACTTCAAGTGGTCGGGGATAAAATCAAGATTATAATGAATGAGTGATTATAATGAGTGTGTTATTGTAATTCTGTTTTTAACTGCATTTTTTAACTGTAACTTTAATTTAAATTTTGTCAGTAAACTTGAAGAATGGCGCATGGGCGCCGAAACGTCGTTTAATTGGAAACAAACATCTGGTCGTGTCTGATTTATTCTTGAAAAGCAAATCGTATGATGTATCATAAGAATCTGACTGACCAAGAACATTCGCTAACTGAAATCAAGGGTTGACTTAAAAGTTTATAGTGCAAATAAAAAATCTGACTTTCTCAAAATCTGTACCGAAATCGGCGTCCCTATAGATATAAAAGACCTTTCCCAGAGACAGCATATTTGCTATAAATACCCCGCGACAAACAACAGAGTTCGACGTTGTAAAATTGAAAAAGTTTCAAGTGGTAATTGGAAAGCATTTTCAGCTTCCGTTTCAGTGCCTGTTGAGTACGACGCCTAGGATATAAATCCACTTTGCACAATGTAGCGGCCCTTGAAATACGAAGGCCTCGTAGCTCCATGAGCTTCTAGCACCCCATTATCGGAGGATCTGCGAGAAGATCGAACAGCTTCACTTCGTATTCAGAAATTGGCTTAATCTGGTGTGGGCAAAGAGCATATACTTTCGATAGCATTAGATGACTCGCCCACATGGCCTCCCATCTGCTTCCATGCCACGGAGCCAGAGACATACTTTTAATGGGCTAATCTTTCGTAAGAAATCCTCCACTATCATTTTGGAGGAAAAAAGGCCCCAGAGTGCTCATACAGGCAAAGATTTCATTTAAGTCGAGTAATACACAAAGAGGCTTACGGATGCACACCTAACTAACCCTAAAGCTTTAAGCCAGAGTGCAATGCCTATTATCGACAATGCTCCTCATTGAAAGGAATTGTCAAAGGCCAGTGACACGAGATCTGTAATCTGGCTACGTATTAAATTCTTCGTAATACCAATTATTTTTCTTCCAGGAAATGCATTTGCCCCAGTTTATTTTGGATATGATATCGAAAATTGTTTTTTCCATAACGTTCACAGAAAATAAAAATACAATATTTCTTGTACATGTTGTTTTCCTATCTAATCAAATACAATATGCCAAGCAACCACATTTTCTTGACAATTTATACGTAATATGATAACGGGCTAACATTATTGTCCGATATAAGTGGCATTGTTTGGATGGTTTACTACAGATATGTAGCCTTGCATTTTTTATCAAGCCGTACTTTCATCGTTATATACTGAGGAACAGTGCATTATTAAAAAATACAGTATAAAAATAGCCTTATATTCCCTTTGACATTTTAAAACCACAAATAATGATGTAAGCGAAACCATTTATTTAATGCGTCATTTTTTATATTTAGTGGAACTTTCCTTGAAAATATTGTAAGATCTATTTAGAAAAGTATTTACAAAATAAAGTTTAATGGCTATTTATATATTATAAATTTAAACGAATTGTGCTTTATACATGTATTTTCTGTTTATATTATAATTTGTGCACGAAGATTTCTTTAAAAAAGTATGTTAAACGTTAACTTATTTATGCCATAAAATAATAACGTACATTGGATTGAATATTTGTGTGTTTTAAAAAATCCTAAAAAACACATTTTTATATATGCCATAAAATGATAACTTTCAACAGTATAATATTAAAAATATCCTCAAAATTACATGTACATAAAAAAAAGAAAAACTATCGTATATTTTTTGTAACTCAAAATGGATTCTATAATATTATGGTAAAGATTTTGTATGCCGAAAACAACACGTATAACGATTATTTTTTAAGATATCATCATCTCATCACCCTTAAACAATAATAATTGGTTTTCCCATCATTTCCGTTCATTTTCAGGAGGTAATAAATTGTACTTCAAACTCAGTCCCCGCGCCTATGCAAATTTCCCTCATTGTTGTTGCTATTTTGGAAAGTGGGTGCAATTTCTTTTTCATCGCATGCTGTTTGATTGGTTTTGCATTTTTCGTACTTGATTTACATGTTTCAGACATGCATGCATCACTTTCGTATATTTCCTGAAGCGAGCCTGAACGTCGTATCATCGGCGAATTATTCGTGATTTTTGTATATATTCGTTATGTCAAAACTTAGTTTGAAATGATTTCCGTATTGCGTGCTTAGTAGCAGAAATCTCCCCAGTGACCTAACCACGCCCTCAATCTCTGCCTCGAAATGCATTTATTTTTGCATTTAATGGATAAGTTATTGTAGCATTAATAGAGACATAATATTTAATGCGCAGCTGGCACAAAAAAGAAAACACCATTCGCAATAAGACTGCGAGCATTAATCAAAGCGTATTAAGATAATGGATGCTGCTGACAGACACTAATTTATTCGCAATTATTGAGAAGGTTTATATTAATTGGTGCATTTTTTAAGAATTCTTGTCATACGACCTGCCATCAAAATTTGTTGGCATGAATTAAAGCTAACAATAATGGCGTTATTTTAATTATGGTAAAATAGATTTCGAAAGTATTGGACATTAATTTGAGTAATTTTTTTAATTTAAAAGTTAAAATCAATAGAAAAATTACCCAATACCTCATTCAAATTTATATATTTTCCGAAATGTACCGCGGTAATCGTCGTGTCTGCAATATTCTTCAGGAAATAAATGGCAATAAAGTAGAAAACAACTCGGGAGAGTTTTACTAAGGCGCCTCTTTTCAATGAATTCGGAAACTTAATTTAATAAAAATTTTCGAATTACTCGAGCATACGAATGATTTTATTTTTCAAGTACTGTCATCGTTTCACAGTTTCATTCAAGAAATTTCATTGCAGTGAGTGCTTTTAGTAGAACTAGTCCTCAAAAAGGTGTTTTTCTCTTAGAAAAAATATCCGCAAACTTCTTAAAAGTAAGAGTGGATGTCTTCACGGTCACGCCTTATTTACTGTAAGATGTATTTACAACACACAATTTCTTTGTATTTTCAAGAAGTTCAATTACGTCTCTTTATGTTTCGTTTTTAGAAGTAATAATTTATTTACGGTCACACCTTATTTAAGGTGTATTTTTAAAATACAATTTTTGATATTTTAAGAAAATAAATTTACGTCCGTTTTTTTAGAATTAACAATTTCCACACGGTATTTCAAAAAGTTTACGAACTTATTGTTTCTTTTTTAGACGTAATAATGTCTTAACCGTCACACCTTTTTAAGATGTTTTTTTTACAAAATACGATTTTTTGATATTTTAAGAAAAATCATTTTACGTCCGTTTTGGTTCTTTTTTAGAGGTAACAATTTCCACACGGTCACACTTATTAAAGATTTATTTACAAGATATCATTGTTTCCGTATTTTCAAAAACGTTTGCGACCCTTTTGTTTATTTTTTAGACAATGTCTTCACCGTCAAACCTTTTTAAGACGTTTTTACAAAATATATTTTTTTTTGATATTTTAAGAAAAATCCATTTAGTCTCATTTGTTTCTTTCTTTTTTAGAAGTAACAATTTCCTCACGGTCACACCTTATTTAAATTGTATTTACAAAATATGTTTTTTCGGTATTTTCTAAAAGATCATTTACTTCCCATTTTGTTTCTTTCTCAAGATTCGTTTTTTTTTAAATCTGTTCGCGTCAATTCGCGAAAGGGATCTATTTTTCAAGTTTGCAACGGTGGAAATGTGAAAGACTTTTTTGTGGGGGTGGAAAAAAATGGTTCTATAGTCTCCAGTATTGTTAACTTCGGGTGAGTGATCCGATCCTTTGGTGCGTAATTCTTACAGTTGAAAACGCACAGTATCCAGCGGCCCACAAGAATATGATCGTAAGCAATGATGGCAGAAAGTTTGCTTCAGAAAAGGCAGCAATGCAAGCCCAAACCCAATTTCAAATGTTGCAAGATGGAACTCGCCTCATCAACCCTTCAGAAATCTTTCAAAGTAACCGCAATTTACATCGAAGTTTGGATAGTATTAGCGGTTAGTATTCATGTTTCATTTATGAAGTTTAACATCAGGCGAAAAAACTTTCGAATACAGACCGTGGAGTAAGATACTAAAATCGTAAAGAATAACTGAACCTTAAATCTAATGTAGTCAATGCATAGAAAATATTGCAGCCTTTCATTTTTACGTTAGAAATGGAAAACAGCGTTAATTTGTATTTACATTAATGATTTCTTTTTGGGTTCACAGTTATTTTGCAAATCTGCCAAATCTCCTGGTTTAAATGACACGCTGAATTATAATACAATTAAAGTTTTGGCATGCTTTAATGACGTAAGAATTATATAAGAATTTAGCAAAGTTAAACTGCGTTTCAAAGAAAGAACTACGCTTTTTAAAAGCCCCAGATTTCATGTTTATAATGTAGTATAAATTCATAATTAGTGCTTATTGGGACAGTCCTCACAACAACTACCATATTTCATGCAAAAATCATAAAATATAATTTTATCATTAGTATCACCCTGCAACATATCTAGCTATGGCAATTACATCTTAATATAAGTTGATTATAATATAGAATTCACCTGAAATTTCAATATTATTCAATAACCACAATCATCCGGTGAAGTAATTGTTAATATCCAAACTTCTCATCTGCTGGACGAGAAAAAAACCACCTATTTTAAGTATTTTTGTATTTAACATTCGCCCGGTGTGTTATTTGGCTTCGCGGCAAGATATATTTTGATAAATGATTTCCTGGAATTTCTATCAAGATTATTGCATTAAACCATTACTCGCGCTGGATATATAACTCTCCTTAGAAAGCTTCCTTTTCCTAATTTTTTATCTAACTTTGCCAATGTCATTTATTATCTATATCTCTCTTTCTTTTTTTTTTTGCAGCTTACCACGACGACATATGTCCCTACGCCACAGTCAGCCTATCGGATTGCCACAACAACAAGCAAGCCCAAGATTTCCATTTACATGTATTTCGTCACCAAAATTCAGACGATCTTTTAGAGCAGAAAGTCAAGTGCGATTCGGTAAGTTTCTTTCGAGAAACTGCCACCCTTTCCATCGTTTTGAAATTTTGTTAAGACGAATCTCACGAGACGTCAACATTTGTTCGTTTAAGTCGTAGTTAGCTTTATCAGCAATATATTCATAAAAAAACATGACATTAAAAATAAGACCTAACGTATAATATGAATAGGAAGGTACTGCAACTATTATCGGGGAATTCCTTGTTATAACGTAAAGTTTTTCATGTCTAAAATTCGTCTGAACGTAACATAACGAGAATGCTCGGGAACTCGAAAATCCATTCGTTTTAGCTGGAAATTTGTAATATCCGGGATTCGGAATTCGGTTTAAACGAAAAAATTAACATTATTCGTTCATACCTATAGGACGGAAACTAGAAATGAGTTTTTTTCAGAAATTCGTTTAAAGCGAGTTCCTCTTAACGACGTTTCTTTCACTGTAAGTTTTTCTGTACATTTTACAAAGGTATTAACGGTACTGGTATACAATAGAGCTTATAGTTTGGTAGCACTGAACCAGAATAGATTGTATCGGATCAAATTCCTTTCCTAGAAACCGTGTCATTTTTATCAAAAAAAATGGTTATTTTTTCCCTATTAAGAATATTACCTGAGGTGGACATCGGCCACACTTCATTCATCGTAAGCTCGCTATCACTAGCTACGAAAGACCTAAAATCTACGACCAGCATTATATACGTTATACCCTATTTTCAGTACTTTATTGCTTCTTTTCTTCTTTCGCCACGGCCATCGTGCATTACTTCAGTCATCGGCCTTTTGTGTACTTAATATATTATTAAGGCTAAAGTACAGGACCTAAAAGTTTTCTGATATATTTATGAGGTTATTGTTACTCGTTGCTCACGGAATCGGCACATTTTCACTCGTAATGTTTGGGCAGAAAATAAGTACAACAAATGTATCTGGAAAATGTGAGAGATATTTTTCATCAGATATATGTACTTCGCTGGCATAGTGCGTGGTGTTGCTTTTGCTACATTTTCGTATCTATTGTTAAAGGTGGTTCTATTTTTCGGCACAATCCATCCGCAGCGTGTTTTTCCAACTAATTGCTACAGAATATAATTCGTAAATGACTAAGATTGTTACTTAGTAATATGTTTTTGACCTGGAACTTACTGTACGTCATTTCCCGACTTCGGGGATATTTACAGTTTCGGATGTCCCAAAAATGTCTCAAAATGGAAGATTTTTAGGGAATTGTGTCACCATATAGTAAAGAGAAAATTTTGATGATGACGTTAAGTAATTCATTAATCTTCTGACGATGACGTCATTCTATCTTAGTAAAATGAAGATGATTCTGACGATGTCGTCATTCATTAAAATTCTGATCATGACGTCATTCATCAAAAAGAACCGTATGACCGACATTTATTAAAATTATGTTTCTGACGTTATTCATTACAATTTTTAATGATGTTACTACTTAAAACTCTGGTTTTGTCATTTATACCTTTTTCTGATGTTAACGTCATTTATTAAAATTCTGATGATGAACAAATTTGCAAAATTTTGACAACGTCATGCATTTAAAATTTTGATCATGGCGTCATTTTGTTAAATTGTGATGATAACGTCTTTTATTCTGATGATGACGTCAACATCAGAATTTTGAATGAATAACGTTATCATTTTGCACCCCTACAGCTATGCTCCGGTATCTTCTTTAAACCCAAATCTCATCAGAAATGGTTGAAAGTTTAATGTGGATGCTAAACGTCCCAGCTAGCTTTTCCAGCATTTTACTGGTTATAAATATTCAAAAGGGATTTCGAGAAACGTTACATAATTGATCGCTGGCATCACTATTGGTTTTTCATTGCCTTAATGACCATTTCAAACATCCATTTAATCCTTTGTTTGCTGCGAAACGTCAATTTTGATGTCTTTTCCAAGACGAAACTTTTATCTTTCTTTTCCATTTGATTTTTTTTTATTATAATGCCATTTTGATAAAAAAAACGATCTTCTTATCGCCCAGCTCGGTGAAATTTACGCAATGTCTGAATCTCCGGTATAAATTGACCATTGACACGAAATCATCGATATTTCCTTTTCGCACGAATCTGAGTGGAAAAAAGTGACTGAAAAAATCCTTCAGCAATTCAAATAGAGAGAGAAGTCAATTAGGCATGCGAGCCCAGCCGATAATTGATAGAAATGCTCGCACTTTGTATTTCAATGAGGGATTTCCCGCCAATGCTGCCAACATCTCCGATAATCGTGTAACGTCGATCAATTTATTTTCATCCGAATAAAAAAAAACCAAAAGCTTAGCAAAAGCCATTAAATTGCTAGGCTGAGTAAACCGGCTTATTGATTTCATGTCATTGTGAAGCTTTGGTAATTTTTTTTCATCGGAAGAAAGCGCCAAAGTGTTTAATTCTTGTTACGATTCTAAAGCCATCGTCATTTTTCTCTCGTTACAGACAGCGATTGATACATACTCGAGGGTTCGCAAAAAAACAGCTTATTCATTGCATAGCAACGAATTGCAGCTTCGAGGTAAAGTTTCAAACAAAATACTTTTTTTAGCATAATTTTGTCATAAAAGCAGAATTTGTGGAAGATCGTTCGTTGATAATTTCTAACGAAAACCATGGGTTCCCCCAGAAATTTTAAATTCAACTTCCCTGACTTTCCAGGTTTTTTAACAAATTTTCCTGACCAACGACAATTCAATTCACGAATTTGCAAAAGCATTTGCAAAATACATTTACATTTCTTACAAATATATATGTACTGGAACTGGTTGGAAATCTTGCAAATTTGGACTCTTGAAAACGTGGACAATTTTGCAAATTTGTCCTATAGGAAACGTTGAAAATCTTGAAAATTTGTGATTTAAAATCTTGAAAATTTGCATTATGAAACGTTTCACAATTTTGAAAAAGGATGTTTGAAAAAAGTGAAAAGTTTGCGCGTTTATCTTGAGAAACTGTGGAAAGTTTTGCAAATTTGTACTCTGCATGGTTAACGTTTTCGTAAATATGTCCTAACCATGTAGAAGCATTAAGTTTGGATTGTGGCAATATCATCGCGTAGATGATAGCGCGATTAACTGAGTGTTAAAAACCACTTTTCAATTCTATATCTCAGCACACACAGACATTAATTTTTTTTTTTTTTTGGAAAATATATACATATATATGTACATACGTGTATTATAAAAAACCGTATTTTTATCGATTATACAAATTCTGCATTAACTTAATGTAATAAAGACATAAAATTAATCCAATCCTGGTTATCTAGGGTTACTTCACTATACAGCATTTCTCCCAAAACTATCGTTGACTGTAACTACAGTGTAAATGCATTATTTCGCTCTTGGCAAATTGCTTTCTTTAAATAATGATTGCATTAATATTAATATGATGCATTCTGAACCAAATTCAAGTTCAACGGTCAAGAATTGGGAAGGGACATTTTAAAATTGCTACGCTACGCTATTGCTTACGCCTTTAAGTAATCAAAATATCTGTATGAAAAACCCAATCAGGTGCTTAGGTTCTCAGTTTTTCATTTTTTTTAATGCAGTCAGGCAGAAGACTCATGAATTGTGTACCAAATAAAGAAAATAATACATTTCCTGCGCGTTTCGTATCGATCAGTGACGAAGAAAAACGAGTTGTTTTAGAATAAACCAAAACATGGCTGCTTTACATGCCAAAGAGAATCCCATGTACAAAATAAAATCGCACCAGTGCCTTACAATCACATTTAGACGTACAAATGAATTTATCTAGAACTATTTTAAACCCATTAATGTTTCCTGGAATTCTTTTTACATGTACTACCAAATAATGCGTGTTGTAAGGCATGTGTTATAATAAAAGATTAACAATGTGCATGAAAAATTCCAAGTAATGGATACATTTCAAAAACTCAAAAATAACTTATTTGTTAAAAAAAATATTATTTGCGTTCCTAATTAAATAACGTCGTGTTTACTTTACCCTTTGCTACTTTTCTAAACGATATCTGACATTAACTAGTATTAACAACACAAGTTTAAGTTGGGAATCTTACTTACATAAGCTGCTTATTTCATCTAAGTAGGTGACTATAACGTATAATTATTTGTTTGATCTAAATTGAAAAAAATGTGTGTACATTGCGAGTAAGATATGTATAAAATTCCAATTTCAGTTTGGTTAAGATCATGGAATATACTTTCAATGAGACAGATTACTAATTCAATTTCGTATCAACTAAAATTTAATGTATATGACGGTAGTAATGTATGGAATTACATTTCCGAAAAAATGGACTTTGGATGTTTTTATTTTCAAAATGACAGGCGATCAGTATCGATTTAATTACCATTTCAAGATAAGAATGTCCCGCAACAACGTACGGCAGATACTGTACATGTACTTTCTTGGATTCAACAAAGCACGTAAATCGAAGTTTGGTGTAGCCCATTAAGATCCTATGGGAGATGTGCGGGCCTCCCTCCGAGGTTATCCTTTATCGAAGTATTTTTTGATTTGAAAACGAAATAGCGAAATGGTGTTTTTGATGGCTTTCATTGTTATCTAAAGTGACAGCAGTTCAGTAGCAATCTCATTGGTATTTGGCGCGGAAAATACCTTCACTAGGCCATAGGCAGTTTTATCCCATCAACTTCTGAACGCAACGGTCATTGTTGGTGCCAAGTGTCAGACTTTTCACTCTGCTCTGTGTATGATTTTATTAGATGCCCCTTGTGATTCCCAAGTGGAAATGCAAAAATGCAACGACAGTCCGCCGTGCTTCCAGAATAGCGAGGATCGTCTGGTCTCCTCCTACCCTCTGCCCAGGCTCAGGCGTCAGTCCATGGAGTATGACAGTGTCCTTAGTGATTCCGATACGACTGACATTGGGGTCACTTATTATACGGAATCGGCCAGCCAGCTACACGATCGAAGTCGAGGTAAGCTGAGAACTTGCTCATCAATCACATTCCTTTCAAATACGAAATAAAACCTCGTAAGAATTTCGATTTTTTGTTCAACATCTCTTTGGAATTTCGCACTTGTCCACAGTGTCTGCAATTTTGAAATACCTTGATAAAATCTTTTTCAAAAATTGGGTTTACGATCTTGTCTCGAAAACTGTATACTGATGTCGTGGATAAAAAGTACGATATTCATCGAATGTCACCCGAGCAAGTTTAGAAATCAGGACATTTGAAAATTAGTTTTAATTTTTCAGTTAAACTCATAAGACGTAAAATAATATCGACGATGAAAATGAGCGAATTTTTAAATTTTAAACTTGTTTTACTTTTATTATTAATAAATATACATTCTTACACATCTGCATAGCTGACATGACTAAAAGTCTTGCGCTTGCATTTGTAATAAATTAAGTAAATATTCCGAAATCATGTTGTTTATCTGCCCTGATAACTGTATAGCTTTCTTAGTCTGACAAATATTATGCAAAATTTACAATAACATTAATTTTTGTGAAAAACTGAAGGTTTGATCAATTCGTAAAGTTGCGGTATTGTGGTTGCAAAAATACGTTCCTCCTAAAATATTTCCCTAAAATGCATGAGGTTTTTCAAAACAAGCAAATTTTGATTTCTTTGAGAAACTGCTTGAATGCGGTCTTCAAAAAAGCTGTTATAACATGAGTTACTACATTTATCCAGGATTACAACTTTCATCAAAGCAAATATAAACATGTTCAGGAAAAACAATTTATAATCTTTATGCACATGTTGCATTGTTTCACTTGACTTGTTATTTCAAATCTAATTATTTTTGTCAGTTGTTTTATACTCTACTTGAAATTTACTTTTCGGTAATTTATTTTTTCTTTCTGGGCAACTGAACATGTCGAACCATTTGTAACGGTTTTTCAATTGCGTTTCCATAATAATATTTGCTTAAGTGATTCCGTTTATTATGCATTAGGTAAATTATTATTTCAAAAACCTTCATTTTCATATAACGTACATTGTACATCGATCGTTTTCGTGTCCTCAACCAAATATTACGTTGCTCCTCGAGGACCTCAGTATTACCGATCCCAATAAAAATAAGCTACTTGAAATGCCCTGCATGGAGAACCTAAAGTCTAACTTTAATTAAACCTTAAATCAAACGCGTTAGTCACAACGTTTTTTTTCTGCAAAAGCTGAAACACCTTTTTAATGACATTCTTTAATGGGTGTTTGAAATGCAACCCAAAGGAAATGTGCTTTACGCTTCTTCGCAAATGAGCTAGGCCCTTAAAACCATGCTCGAACAAAATTAAATTATTCTCGCAAAGATTAACGTTGGCAAAAATAACTAACTGCAGCTAATTTGCTTTCTCTGAAAACAAAGATGAACTTTTAGAAATCCGCATTAGTTTATGCAGATTAGTCGAATAATGAACGTGAAATACGACAGCGATTGTTGTCCTTAGCCAAGGACAAGCAACAATAAAATCTCGTCTGTATTACAATATTGACTTTATACAGGATACATTTGTAAGTTTTGTTGACTTATCCACTTAAAAAAGGTTTTTTTTATCACGGTAAATTTCGATTTACTCGAACAGCGAGTTAAATTAAATTTGTTGATATATATGGAAATGACAATGCTTCTTGTCAAGCGAAAGGAAATTGTATTGTCTGCAGCAAAACTGCTTTCAAAACATTCCCTCATTTGCAAAATACAGTACCTTGGGAAATCAGCCAATTTTCCAAATCTCAGCTTCGAGCTATAAAGTATATCGACAGAAAATAATGCTAATTTCTACTATATACAGTCCGTGTACAACAGATTAAAAAATCTTATTAAAATATAAAGAATTGGTTTATATACTGTTTTAACGAGTAACCGTTTTGTATCAGAGCTATTTATTTGTAAAAAGAAATAAATTGAATTTGGAAACTGCTGAAAACAGGAAAAGATTGTGTAAACAGTAATTGTGCATTTTTTTCAATATCATTTTATGTTAATCAAATTAAAATAAAATATGTGTATCCATTAGAAAATAATTAAATGCATTTCTGATTTCTACATGTGGTGATCTTAAAACTCTGTAATTACAATTACAAAATTGCGTTACAGTGTATTTAATATTTAACTCACTCAACAATTCCAGTTAATTGCTTTCATCAAGCTTAACTAAGAAGTATTTGTATATTTGCTAATTAATTTATGCAAGAAAAAGGGTAGAAAAAAACTAAGATTAAAGTGGAACATTTAAGTACTTTAAATGGTAAACACTCAGAAGAATCTTTAGTAAAGGTACTCAGTAAGAAGCTTTACCAAGCGTACTTCGGCAGTCGCGAAACCACGTGTGCCTGGTGTGAATTTCTTAAACTAATGAGCGTGTCCGTTCTTCACACATGATTTCACAACTGCCATAACTGGCATTCGTAATACATCTATCCGAGTACACATAATATCATTTACCTCTTTAAATCAAGCAATATTTTTTTATTTTTTCCACAAAGCCATTACTATGTCTCAAAATTTAGAAAACACATTTAAGTCAAAAACAAAGATTTTGTTTGCAGCATATTGTGTGTAAATTAATTACATTTAGTTTTCGATGTTAGTACTTTCAACTAAAGAACTTTCACATCATCTACATCAGTTTTTTTTTCCAGCGTTTACCACACACGTTTCATATTTTAAACAACAAAACAACGTCGCCACAAACCAGTTTCAATACCAAAAAATTTTCAAATGATTTTCTAAAATGTTAACCCTGTATACGGTACTGGCGAGTTTACTCTTATGTCTTTAGCAATTCATTTTTGCTGAAATTTGTATGAAGTCAGCACCTTTTTCCTTCAGGCCATTAATTGTCTATTTTTTTCTTCTTTTGTCCTTAACAGTGCCAGACCTTATATACCACGCCGATTCTAGTACATCGAATGAAATGTCCCCAGATGATGAACATATAGAGCGAAGAAATTACACCACCAGAAGAGTTTCGAGAGAAAAGTGGTAAGTTTGGCCAACGTTTATTAACTAAGACTTATTCATTCGCTCGTACGAGCTGAAATCACATTAATGTATGGCGAGAGTAATCAGCTTCTTACCTTCGTGAAATTCTAATTAATTGAATGAGACAATGGCAAATGCATTATATATTAAGCAAAAACAAACCGTAACAAAGAGTAAGGAGTCTTACGAGCCACATGCACTTTCCTCTTATTTTTCGTGATATAAAATTACAGTACGTGAGGCGAGCTTTATTAGTTTCAGGTTAATGATGATCATTTTTTCCTTTTTCTTCCAATCTCCATTACAATGTACACGTAAAACGTAAAGCTTTTACGACATGCAATTTAATAATTTGCAGTAAGAGCCAATTTCAAGAGTGGTTTCAGCATTTTTCATGATCGTATTACACTTTTTAGCTTAATCATACACATCCCTCGTTGAAATGCGAGTCTATCGTGATTATTATCATATCACGAATATTGTAGTGAAACTAAACCAAAACATTTTAAAATTTATCACGCCATGTTTTAGGTTAAATCAATACAAATGTTTTTTAATGTAATTAAAATATGAATTAAATCTAATCAATGTTAAGTGATTTTACGAGAGAATTTCTATGATTCCTTCCATCTTAATCAAATTTGTATTCACAACTATACTCATGTCCAAATACTAAGCAAAAATTTATATACTGTACTTGTGAATACTGTATTATATAATTATGCTCAACTATTGGACATGAAGCCAATACATGCGTACTTGTTCTAAATTAATTTCTTTATAATTATAAGTGTTGATCAACGTATTAAAATTACATTTCCATACAAATCTACTTCTAAAATGGTAGCGTATATGCTTAAGAAGGAATTCGAGGCTTCTATTTTTCGTCAAATTATAAGATTAGGATAGTTTGCAACATTTCTACAGTGATTTGTAGTTTTATAACCAGAGGTTTTTTAACTAATATATCAGCAAGAAAGTTTTAATAAACACATTGTACATTAGTAAAGTTTGCAAAATATTGAATATTTTGTTGCATCGATTTGGAAAAATAGTGGATAACATGAAAAGAGTGACAATTTTGCAGAATTTGTCCTCAGAATCTGTTGAAAATGTTGCAAAATTGTACTGGAAAAGTTTACAAATTTTTAAAATTTATATATGAAACGCTTGGAAATTTTGCAAATTTATCCTCGGAATGGGTTAGAAACTTTGTAAATATGTCCTCGGAAAAGATTAAAAAATTTTAAAATTTTTCCTCTGAAATTAGTTAACATTTGCCAAATTTGTACTATAGAAAATTTAAAACTTTTGCAATTAAGCCCAGCCTAACCACGTGGATACATTAATTTTGGATTGTGACAAAACTTATACGTTAAATTTCCTTGACTTTATAAGTCATTATTCACCGACTCTTCCAGACATTTTCAAGTTTCTCGACTTTTCCATGCGTCCATGTTTTCCAGGTCTGGAGGAAACACTGGATCTTACGTAACTCGAATCTAAAAGACCAAATAGCCTAAAACTAACATTCAAATTTAAGCTGTTTTCACCTGATTCTCGACTTTGCCGAAAAGCCGAATGTCGCGAGCATTTGCCAATCGCTGCCTAGTGTTTAATCAGAAAGATGTTGACGATGACATCCCTGAATTTTATGACATATCATTAGATGAGCCTGATGTCGTCAGTTTTGTCATGATTCAAGTTTTGACCCAAATACCACCAACCTATTTCCGAGCCCGGTTTACAAAGCGCTGTGTTCCGTAAATATATAGGAGATTAAGCTCGGCTATAAGGCTTTTCAAAGTTGACGTAGCAACGAAGGGGAAATTTTTGTATAAAACGTCTTTCATTCTCCACCTTTTCCATGCTATTTTGCCGCTCTCTATCTGGATGCCACTTTCCAAGTACTTTTGTCGATGGGAATTGCCGAGAGAGTCGACCGAGCAAATGAAGTTGCTTTAGCACTTCTGCGAAAGCATCCGCGCAATTTGAATGTTCTTCATAGTTCGTCAAGATCGGATTTAGAGATAGTGTATTTAGTATAATAATGGTTGCCTACGTCCCTACAACGTACTGTATACACAACGCTCTCACAGCCAACCAACAGCTTCTATGCAACTTGACTTCAAAAATCCATAGTAAAGAATTTTCTTCGTATCATCGATTTTACACAAACTCCAGCGACTATGGCCTAGTGAGTTTACAACTAAATGTAAAATCTATCGACAAACCTTCGGAAAACTAATAGCAGCTCATTTATTTTTTCTTACGGCTGTTTTTCCAAGAAAGATACGACAAAAATGAATTCCGCATCCTGTGACATACATGGTAGTTCTGTTACATGCTTCGGAATTTTGTTTTTAAATAACAGGTCTAACATCATGATTACACGCTCTATTGACACGAAAGAAAATTATTTTTGATAAAAAATATGATCACAACAGCAGAAGCTTTGTTGCTCGATATGTGTACGCTCCGTCCGAAAAACTTGAGACGGAAATGAAAGCAACGCATCGACAAAAAATGTACCAGACATCAAAATCGATTATTAATAAAATAAAATGTTTGCTATTTTGTTTAATATCAGATGTTAAATTTATTAAAATCTGAGAAATGGAAACATTAAACAACTTCAGCTATTGAACAACTTCAGCTATGAACAATTTCAGCTATTTCGAATGATTTCAATGTTTTTTACAAAGTCGTGTTGACAGATAAAATTAACAACGATCTATGAATTTTATTTATTACAAATATAGATTAGCTTATATTTGGTCAAAAATGTATAATATCTGTAACTATTAATCCCCAGTTAACATTTTTGTTTGGATAAATAAAATAGTGATGTGTGAGAATTTTTAGCAGCAAGTGATGGATGGATGCTCCTGGTATCCTTACGTGACATAAGTCATTTTTATCCCAATGTTTTTCTCTTTTAAGTTCAAGTCGAAACTAGTTATATTAAAACTCAAGGGTTGTTTAATTTGTTTGTTGAAACCGTAGTTTTAAGCTAATGTTAACCACTTTTTTGCAAAATTGACACAGGACAATACTCAATATTTTGCAAAATTAATTAAAGACAGTTTAATTTTTTTTAAATTAACAAAGAAAGATTGTACAAATTTTACAAACTTAGTATGAAAATTTAGAAATTTTGACACATGTGTATTCGTAAAAAGTAGAAGATTTTGAAAATTTGTTCATCAGTAATTTTTGCAAAATATTGAATATTGTCCTGTATCGATTTTGCAAATTTGGTCATAGCATGAAACGGTTGAAAATTTTGCAAATTGTGACAGAATCTGTAGAAAAATTTTAAAATTTAGAAATTCGGATAAATTAAGTTCTTCTTTATATTTCTTAATAGTCCCACTGTTATGTCAAATGCGTTTGAGAGGATGAAATACCCATTAACCTAATGCTTACTTACACAATATTATATTTACGGTGGAATGAATCTGCATGCTATTTTTTCATTGCAATAAATTTTGAGAATCCAGACCACATCACAAACCATGCATGAAATCGTCATTTCTTTCGTTTATTTTGCATTAACAAATGTGTCATGACTCAACCCTGGATCAATAATGGTTTTCATAGCGCTGTATTTGTCTGATGTTTATTATGACAATGCGAGGCTACGCACAAGTCATGATATTGTCCATATTTTTTGAAATTTCAAGTATACGCTATACATACACGTAAACTTAGATACGCTTTCAATGTACAATGTTAAGTATCTACAAGTTGTACAGTACAATGTACATTCCCTTCGATTTTTTTCAGTTGAATACTGCTTAATTCTTTACAAATAAAGAATGACAAGAGACAATGCCAGTGTAATGAACAAAAAGACTGAAGTGGAAATAGAATAGAAAAACCAATAGCTTTCATAGTCGAGGAAATTTATGCAAAAAGTATAGGTTCGCTATACTTTTTGTCAAAAGAAAAGCATTCAACGTGAAATACGTGTTCATCTTAAGGATGGATAAATCGAGCATGTTCCGTATACAAATTTGATAATAATAGCCCACTGCAAACACCGCATCAATATTTTCCAGCGTTCGTATTGTGTATCGGGTTTAGAATAATATGACTATAGATTTAAGAAGACCCTATTATGTGCACTGAATTCATAATAATACCCTGTCTCAAATCACAACCATGCATTCGTTTCTCATCGTCACCCTTCGTTTTACAGCAATGATAGATTTGCAAAAGTGTACGTCAGAAGTGGGTATACATGTAGTAAAACTAAACTTGTTACATGAGAAATTCCATTGGGAACATAGTTGCCGTTGTTTTTAATAAAATATATACAGGTATTTTTATGCAGGGCAATACAAATAATCTTCCATTCAATTCAACGCAGTACCCTACAGTCAGTAATTAAATGCATATGGTAGGAGAGTCGAGCCCATTTTTAGGAGAAAGCTCCTACATCATTTGCGACTTAGTCATCAATGTTAAATTGAACTCGAGTTAAATCTGAACTATTGTCAGGAAGATTATTCTAACGTCTAATCGCATACAAAAAGAAAGACCAATAGTAAGCATCGGTATTAGCACGGAGCGCAGTCAGAGGTTTAGAATGATAATGCCTACTTCTACAGTGGTTGTTAGGCATGAAGATATGGGACACAAGATGAGAATTAGAGGGTTGATTGAAACGTTTAAATAAGCCCATAGATGAATTTTCTCGTCTTGCTCTCAATGACTCCCAATTTAAAGAGTGAATTGCTCTACGCTGTATTAGAGGTTGCGTTGTATTTGAAATTTTGTTTTACCTTTGTAATGTAAAGTTTCATCTGATTTATACAAATCTTGTCACTATTTAATTATATTTTACTTTAATTTTATATCTCGTAATGTTCACGAATTAAACATGAGTGGGCTCGACTATGGATCCGAAAATTTCTCTGAATGTTCAGTGAAAAGCCGAATCGCAATGTTTATCTCACATCTTGCTGTCTTTGATGAAATAATTTTAACATACAGTATTGTCAGTTCATGCACTTAATAACTGTACCTATGGTTAACAGGCCTATGGTTAAAATAACACATACAATGTTCTAGCTGAAACAATGTTTTAAGCACTTTTGAGTGTATCACATGAGTGTTTCAACTACAACATATATGCAATGGTCCACTTATAAGCTAAAAAATACTGCGGCAGATATTAAATGCTATGAACTTTCGAAATATCGAAAACATGGTGGCAGATAGTATTTCCAACCTTTGACACAATAAAAACAGTAGCATCTGGCAATGACAGTTTATTGCACTAATGACACAAATGAAGCGCTGTATGTGATAAACCTCCAGAAGAACCATCTTCGCAGCATTGATTTTTCAAAAAATGATTTTATATACCGGTACGCGGGTGATTTGTATCGCAGGTGTTTCTCTCTCATTTCCTTCCTTCGATACAACAAATCCTAATGCTGGTAATGGCAGCGTGTAGTGGCGAAAACGCATCAAAAGTCGTCCCCTTTAAGTTCTTAATGTTCTCCGAGAGCAGATGGGCTTAATATGAGATTTGCTTCATTAGAAATTGGAGAAGCTACGATTAAAATTAATATAAAGAAAGGCGGCCGCAAATGTACGAAATGTAAAAGTTCTTGTCTGTTCCGAGTATAACCTCTCACAGTTGAAAGCCATTAATGTCAGTTGGTGCTCATTCCCCCTTCATTTTATTAGCGATCATAAAACGAGGTTGGGGGATCTTTGCACCGAAAAGTAGCAATTTCGAGCTCTACGACGTAACGCCCCAAAGATTAGTTATCCCTCATGATACGAAAACTTATAGACGGGAGTAACAAAGACCAAAACGGAAAAAAGAAAAAAAATTCGACATTGTCGGATTAACAACCTCGGCACCTTCGCGAGACACTAAAACTGATCCAGGTTTGCCACCCGAAGCTCTTTTGCGGGATCTTGGAGACATCTTTAAGCACGGTTGAAATTCATTTGTGAGGACGCACTCTGCTCTTTTGAATAATAAACCATTTTCTGGATGAAACGTGGCTTCTTCTCTTTCCAAATCCCGAAGAGGAATTTGCCTC
The DNA here is from genome assembly GCA_034698745.1 of Megaphyllum sjaelandicum. Lineage (NCBI taxonomy): Eukaryota > Metazoa > Arthropoda > Diplopoda > Julida > Julidae > Megaphyllum > Megaphyllum sjaelandicum. Next base: position 10,175 of record JAQGBX010000225.1, on the reverse strand, counting down.
GAGATATACCAAAAAGAGAAGCATCCCTACTCTATAGCAGACGACAATTATTTTAATGAGATGTCGTAGCAAGATCCATATACCCTAGATCTGGAGTTACGCAATTTATATAATGATGGAAAAATACTGGAGAAATACGCTCGGGTCGCCAATACTATGCGGAATAGAAGATAAATGGGTCATTCAAATTGCTACGTGTAACTAGTGAAACTGGTATAATAGGGCATGTTCATACTGTACATGACTTTGTCAATTACTACATGTATTTACAAATAATACGCGTTTTGCACGAAAATGGCACCATTTTTTATATTCATGTTTTGTTTAAAGGCAATAGATTTTCGTATATAAATTCGACCTATTTACTCCTTTATTTGAATTACTTATTGGTTTTTAAATCTTGCCCTTTGCAAATTATCCGAAGTTTTGATTATCCGTTAAAGCTCATTTCAAACCTTCTGTATAATCGAAGGTCTACTTTAAATTTCTGGCAACAATTTCCAAAAAAAAAATTGAAGTTTGCACTATTTATTCATCTATTTAATTATTAACTTTAGTTTTTTTGATAAATCTTGCAAATTTTAAATTATCCGAAGTTTCGATTATCCGGGAGATCACATTTCGAACCTTTTCTGGATAATCGGAGGTCTGTTGTGCTTTTCTGTCACAATAAATTCTGTAAATCTAAGTGAAGTTTTTAAAATTTCCTGAACCTGAAATTACTTTCCCCTCTGAAGCAATAATAATGGAATTTATTATTGAACCACGCATAGGCCTACTACAATTTTATAAAAGTGTAGAAAAGGTCAAAAATTACGTTTGCAAATATATGCGAGTGAATGAAAATGCAGCGAAAATAATTATTGTTAATGTCTTTTAAAAGTCAGTGAACAAACTGACTTTTAAAAGTCAATGATCTCCCGGAGAATCGAAACTTCAGATAAATTGCAAGATTTGAAATAAATAAGTAAATAAAATAAAAAAAATGAAAATGTATTACTTTAAACAAATTATGATTTTACAAAATATATCGTTTTGGAAAATGGTGCTAGAAAAGCAAAATGTACTTTTCCGAATTAAGATGTTGCATCTTGATCGTATTTGAAATATAAAAAAAAAACCAAAATAACTTTCTTTTAAACCAGTTGCCTTCGCAACAAATCTAATAGAAATGATGACATGATATACAAATCAGGATCATCACTTTCCGTGCAACAATTTTATAGCACCCTGTATACTGTCCTCCGTATGTTGCATTGTCTAGCAATGCGCTGATTGCCATTTCTGCTTGAATTGTGGCAGCACTATCGATTTTCCATCTTAGTTCACGTCACGATACAGCAGTTTTTACCTCGGTGAGATATCATCTCGATGGACCCAATCCAGTATCTGCTAGATTGTATTTGCATAATCAAGCAGAATATTTGAAAACAGGAAATGGATACTCGTGAAATGCTGCTGCAAATTTTTTAAGTAGGCTATCCGCAGAACAAGGAGTATTTCATGTCGACTAACTATCGATCAGAGTGAAAATTAAGCCAGCCTATATCCACTTACCCCCCTGGGTGTACGAGTTACCATATTTTTAGGATTATAAGACGCACTTTTTCTCAAACAATTTCATGTCAGAATTCCCCTCCCTTCTACATCGTATATTACGAAGTTCGTCAAAAGCGTGGCTAATGATACAGTTAGTTTCGCATATATGTAACGTTCAAAAATGAATCTGAAAATTAATCTACATGTATTTTCTTTTGGAATTGTTAAAACATCAAGTTTTAAACTTGTAGAATTAACGCTTTTTAATCCAAATTTTCAAATTGTAGGTAAATTACTTCTTTCATCAATTTTAAGAGGTTTTCCTGATCGTCCAGTTTCTATATGAGGATTTTTTAAAGATGTTTGATAGAAAATTATATACAATTTCGATTATTTTTATGTTATTTACAGGAATTAATAGACATTGTATAATCTTCTACCTAAAATCTCGTTTAAAAATGTTTTCGGTTTAAATATATGATAATTGTTTCAAAATCCAGTTTAAAATTTATAGGATTAACGTTTGAGAAATTTTAAAAACATATAGAATTTTTTTATTTCCAGTTACATGTATGTTACTTCTTTCATCAATTTTTAAGAGGTTGTCCCAATGGTTCGCTAACTATGGGGAGATTTTAAAGATGATTTTATACCGAAAATGCCCTTTAAAAAGTTCCATAGAGAATTAAACAATAGAGTATCATGTAAAAATAAAATAATAAACCCTCTTAAAATCATTGATGAAACTGTTGACGCAATTAGAAACCGAAAGATATTTTACATACTGAGTATTTTTTTTATAAAATTTTACGGCATAAAGTTTATAATTTACATAATTTTCCCGTTGAAACCGAACGTGTTAGAACCAAAAGATATTTTACAAACTGAGGATTTTAAAATTTACACAAGGCAAACCATCGAGTACACTAATGAATAAATTAACAAAACCAAACTTAAATAGATACATAAAATTCTATATAACAAGAACAAATGCGAGAAGGGGTTGACACCACTAGAGCACTTCTTTCTCTATTTATTTTTTTGAATTAGCACGTGATAAATGTTTAAAAATGTGAAATTTCCAATCATTTCCAGAAATAACCAAAACTACATAATTGTACGCTGAAAACCACCTTAAAAGCTAGAGAATGGATCATTAGGCCACCCTGGCCATGCACTTTAAAACTTGACGAAACCGTGTGCACAACCCTCGCAATTAAGGTGGAAAGATGTACATGTACAGTATTCGTGTCATGAAGAACCCAAAGATTTTACATTAAATTTGCAGTTCAAGGCAGCTAAGGCTTCGTCATTTCCCCTTTTTCGCTAACATTTCAGCAAACTTTCGATAAAAGATTCGTCGCGTTGATTAGCATAATTTCTCGATAGGAGAGGAGAGGGTGTCCCGAAGACACTTTCCTAGGTTAAGGCAATCGATGGATAGGCGCTATCTTTGGCTGATGGCATATTTTATAACTGCGAGAGGATGCTTCGGCCTTACGCTAAACTTTTCTCAGTGCGAAAACCTCTCAGGGCATTCCTAATTAAGCGCTCGATTACAACGAATTCACGAGGAATATGAAATTAACCGCTGGGTAGTGCGCCATTTATTGCTTCATTTCCTAATGTTGCGCACCCGCGGGACATTTTGCATATCGTCGTAATTAGTAGGTGCCGGTAAATCAATGAAAGGCACGTTTCGTGCGCCAACGACGATGAACTCCTTACGACTAGTCATTATTTTTTTTTTGCCAATAAACGCCGTTTAAAAAGAGAGAAGCGCGCTTTTTACAACTGCTCGCCTAGAACCGAGAGTAATTAAAATCTGAGGAAATCGAAAAACCTTCAGCGAGAAAAAAAACGTATTGAGATTACTTCCCATGATCACCGTGGAGATAAGTACAAACTAATTTTTTAAACCCACAAACTGCGCTCGGTTTATGCGGTTAATTGAATGAAAGCTCCGTGGTACGTAGGCTGAATACTCCTTGTTTATTTTGTGATCGTATCGAGTAAAACTTATATGTACTTTGAAATTTTCTCACAAACGGATGTATGGATGTTAATGAAATGTATAATTGGTAAAAGTCTTCCATCATCCCTAAACATACAGTATATCAACGTTAAAAGATGCGTTTCAAAATCTGCACTTGCTTAAAGGAGATAGTGGCTTGGCAGCGGTCCTTTTTTAAATTTTGAAGGCATTTCAGGAGCAGACATGTGTGACATGTTTACGGTCCGAGTAATGTTCAAACGTTCGGTCTACCAGTGGATTGAAAAGTTCAGAAATGGACAGACAAGTGTGAAATATGCTGAGAGAAGTGGACGGCCAGTGTCTGTCACAAATGTTTTGTCTTCAACGTTTCTTAAGAGAGGCATACACTCGCTGCCAGAACGATGGCAAAAATACATCTCTCAAAATGGAATCTTTTTCGAATAATAAATGACGTTTACGTGCATTTCTCTACTAAATTTTATTAAAATCCATACAGCCGTTGTTTAAATAAAAGGACTGCGGCAACTTAATGAACACCTATTGTAGTATACCACCATACCAGAAATTGAACATTATGAACAAGTAAATTAAAATGTGCAATAAATGATCTATTATGATAATTTTCACTAATGAAATACACTGAATAAGCATTGTGGAAATTGCCAAAATTAGTATACCAAAATTGAAATTTGCTAAAAAGTGTAACCTTACATTATTACTATGGCTTATTATAATATGCCGGCGTATCCATATTAAACATTTAATAGAAATGAAATAAACAATGGCCTAGCATGCTATTAAATGGCCACAAATGGGCAAGATATGAGTCTTGTATGGTAATTTTTCACTAATGAAAAATACTGATAAAATGCTACGAAAAAAGTGGCATATCAAAAACAACCCTTTACAATATCACGCCAGATATGGTCATATATTTTAAAACTGCAGATTTCTGTAATGTTATGAGAGCAAAATTTGAAGCCGTTGGCAATTTCCAGCTTGATAAAATGCGTGTTCAATTACAATTTAGAAAGGTCATTAGCACAAGTTGGCATGTGGAAAATTTCCGCGTATCTCGTTAAAGTGAACGTGATCTCCGTGGCGTACTTGTATGTATCGTGCAACAGTTTTTATAAGTTTGCATGGCAAGACTCGAGTGCAAACTCACCCACATCAATATAATGATATATAGCTTGGATAAAAAGTCTGTTGCACCCCTAAATCTCCAGAATGGGTGCAAAAATATAAAATCAGACAATGGGGACATATAGGAACCATGGGGCGCTGAATCCTATGGTGCCCAAATCATATAGCTTCAAGGGTCGTTAGGTCGTATCTCTTAAACGGTAATAGCTACAAAGAAAACGCCAATTAGAAAGTTGTAGGGCGTCGAAAAATTAGTTTAAGAGGGTCTACCAGTGATCCAAAGTCAATGGGATTTTTTTCGGAGATAATATTAGCCGTTCCACTTAAAATTTTTCGGAAATTTTTTATTTTCTAGACATTGATTGATATTATCTAGCTAGTGGGATCATAAAATTTTTAATTTTCTAACCCATATATTTTAAATTAATTAAAAACTTCATTTCTTACCGTTTCCTTTAATGTTACCTGGCGGCGCCACCAGTCTCTTGGTTAACTGAAAAGCTGAAAATTTGAATTTTGATGCCGAATGTTATTTTCAATATTCCAAGCTGCTGAAAAATACCGATCCCACTACACAGATTAACTATTCAGCTTCCCGTTTTTGTAATCCATTTTCAGAATTAAATCGCCTATAATTAGAGATTATGTTGGAAGAAAAAGCTAGTGGAAAAGTTGTGAATCGAGCAACAACTTTGTGACCACTCGATAACAAGCGGTAAAGTGCATGTATAAAAAGCGTAAAAAGTATGCAGACTTACAAAATAGTTTTAAAAGTATATTACGATGAAATTAAAAATTTACTTGCCAATTTGTAGGTTCGTTTCGGAGAGTTATCTTTAAGATTTACTTAGGCGCAACGGCGCAATCCTTATAGCTTGTATGAACGGAAAAAGAACAAATTGCGTATTGGTCATTCTTTGACCAAATTTTGCCTGTTGGTCATTCTTTCGAATATTACCATTTTCCATTTAGCATTTTCGACAAAACAATGTCCAAAAAACGCCATTTTTAGTGGCCATTTTTCCAAAAAAAAAAGGACGTCGTTATGTAGTGGTCATTTTTCGGAAAAATAATGACCAAAAAAAGACGTACTTTTCTGACGTGTTTTAGAGTGGTCATTTGTCCAGAAAATAATGACCCATAAAATGACGTTTTTTTCTGTCGAGTTTTAGAGTGGTTATTTTTCCATAAAAAAATGACCAAAAAAATGACGTCATTTGTCCCCGAATTGACGTCATTTTTTAAAAATGACCAAAAATAACGTCATTTTTTGGTCAGCTTGCTACGTGGGTATTTATGTTTTTTTTTTTGTAAATTAAATCGAACGCACCCTAAAGCAAATTGATTTATAATTTAACAGTATTGAATTTTATCGTTTATTTAATTTTACGCTATTTTGCAGTAGTGTATTGTTTTTTCTAATGCACAATATGCATTTTCTTTTTTTAAAATTTTCTGTATTGTGACCATTGACCACCTGTCTATTGTGTACAGTGATCTTTTTTTTTTTATAAGATTCACTCCGATACGGCGGTGTACAGTGATTAATTGTGTTGTCTTTTTTGCAATTTTTACATTGGCAATGAACTTTAAAAAGTGACCAGATAACAGATGAGTCACGTTTCATCTAGCTTTAACCCTTGGACATGATGAATCTGTACTTTTGTTTATCTTTTGTGTTTTTTATTGCGTGTATGACAGTTCATTATGAAAAAAACTGTATTCATATCTAGTGCATTATTCATATCCATGAAAAATAACGCAATAATATTTCCAACAGTATTCATCATCAAGTGGTCGGAAAAAGTATCAACTTAGAGAATCAAAACACGGCCAAGATACTTTTTATAAAAGCGACGTTTCGGCGCCATGTGCCTTTATATAAGCCTAAAAACAATACAAAAAGAACCATACAATTTAACGTCTGTATTCTCTTATTGATGTTGCAGTGCCAGGGTAAGCACTTGCCTGATTAATTTAACATTAAATTGTATGGTTCTTTCTTTTTGTTTTGTTTTAAAACTTAAATAAAGGCGCATGGCGCCAAAACGTCGCTTTTTATAAAAAGTAACTTGGTCGTGTTTTAATTCTCCAAGTTGTAATAATATTTCGTACTTAATTCACTTCCTGATACGGCCTATAGGGCCGAAACATTTAGAGAATATGAAAATGGTAGTAGGCCTACAAATTGAAAATCTTGCATCAAATTATCATATCTCCCTTTATCAATTGATTAAACATGAAATGTAAGACCATCGAATGTGCCCACATGGCATATCCGGGATTATTTAACTAATCATTTGAATATAGATATACGAGATATTTTGGATAATATAAGATTTTTTGCGTTTGAAGTTTTATTCTATTTTGCATTGTGAGTATAAGCACAATGTGATTTAATTACGCTTCAAACAAATATCCTTCTAATTGCATTGTTATCATTTTTGGCAAGAATGCGTGTATCGACTTTCCAATTTCTCCAATTTTCAATATCATATTCCACAATTGTTATAAACATGCCGACAAGAACCTTGAAACTTGCTATATATATACGGTTTATGCATCCATTTATTTCAGAAATACTTTGTTTAATAATATTTCTGTTTCCAGTGTAAAGTTTTCAGGAGTTTTAGGTATATGTTTACTTTAAGAATTCGCGTATTCCCTAAAGTATTTAGCGCAGAATGTGCAATGTTTAGTTGCTTACACAAATGTTAATTTAATTTCAATACACGAACGACTAATTAGATGGTTTTACTTTTATTGCCGCAATTTTCCGACTTATAAATTAACCTATAGAGATTTGGTACGGAAGTAAACTTCAAACTTTATTGTTTTATTAACGGCAGATTATAATTTTACTCAACCATGTCATCGATGTTGTTCTTCTGTCCCGCATTTGTTTTTTTGTTAATTTTAAAAGCGACGAGCTTCGCCTACAGTAAGTATATATGTTACTACTCACGACGGATTTCCCCAAACTTCCAATAAAATCCGTTTTCATCGAAACACCCGTTTATCATTTGTGTTATTTTAAATTTCAGATTCTTCATCATGCGGGACCACCGAAGTTGAACTAAAAGAACGAGTTGTGTATGGTACCCCATCCAAGCTCAATCAATGGCCGTGGACGGTGAGTATGCAGCTCGTTTTATTCTTTGCCAAACCAAGCAGTTGCAAGTTAAGTTTCAAATATTTTATTCTTTATTAAATATATTTCTTGAAGTTTGAGATTTCTGCTTTAATATTCGCTAAATCGCTTTACTGTACAACAGCAGCTAACTCTAACGTGCCAAACAACTCAAACTTTTAATTAAAACGAATTAATAAGAAACAATTAACAAGTTCTCATACCATGTTGTAATTTGTAAGGAGAATTGGGAACTAAACACGTTCATTATTAATGCCATCACCTATAATGGCATTACTTTCAATGACATAAGATCAATACTTATGACAGGATTAATGATGGGGGAATGCTATTTGGTCATGCAATATCAACTATTAGGATTAATGACGAGCGCAATGTGTATAGTCATTATGAATGGCGGTAAACTCAACACCACTCATCCACCTTTTTTCACTCTACACGATCATCATTGATGTAAACTTCAGAAGGTCATGACAGTATTAGTGAACGTGTGCAATATACCCTGAACTGTTGGTCATTGAAAACTGACTAAACTTTCCTTCCAGGCGGCAGTTTTTATGTTTCGCTGGAATAACAGGTCGAATGATGAATTCTTCCTTTGTAATGGTGGTGAGTTCTTAACTTGTCTCATAGAATCAGTACAAATTTCTAACTTATTCGTTTTTTTTTCTTTTTTAAGTCTTAATCAGCGATTTGTACGTGTTAACCTCCGGCTTGTGCGTCGGACCCTCCCGTAACTCAACACTGTTAAATCCAGAACTCTGAGTTAATTTTTAGGACTTTACACACGAGGAAATTTATACTTGAAAACTTGTTTCTTGAAATATTCTTGCTCGATATTTGCCCGAGCGTTTGAAAATATAATTTCAAAAGATATTTCCAGCGCAGAAAATTATGATCCTATTCTGCATGAGCAGTTTATATCTTGCAACAGTGGCGTAGGTATCCGTTTTCAAAGAAGGGAGGAGGGGGTGGGAGGAAGTAACGGACAACTTCGTCTATGTAAACAATTGACGCAGAAAAACGTTATAAATTAAAAAAAAACATTTGCTAAAAGTTTTGCAAAATTGTCCTCGAAAAACGGGGAGAAATTTACAATTTCGTCTCCAGAAAATGTGTGAGATTTTGCAAATTTGCCCTCGAAAAACGTGAAGAATTTTTCAAATTTGTCCTCTGCAAACGTGGAAAACGTTGCAAATTTGCTTCAGGAAAATGCGACGAATTTCGCAACTTTGTACTCGGAAAATGTGGAAACGTTTTCAAATTTGTCCTCGGAAAAGGCGAAAAACGTTGCAAATGAAGAGGCTGAAGAGTATACTAAGAACAGGCTAAGAATTCTTGTGAATTTGTTCTCGAAATCTGTTGAACATTTTGCAAATTTTGATTTTAAAAATTAAAAATTGTAGAAATCTGTACTCGAAAACAGTGGACAATTTTGACAATTTACGCATAAAAAATCTTAAGAATACTGCAAAATTGTCATCGGAAACTCTTGAAAATATTGTAACTTTGTTTACAGGACACCGAGGATAATTTGGCACATGTTTCTTCGTAAGAACGTGAAGAATTTTGCAAAGTTTTCCTCCGAAAAACCTAGAAAAGTTCTCAGATTTGAGCTCAGAAAGTGTTAAAAAGATTTTTAATTGGTCTATACAGAAACTATTAAAACTAATGAAAATTTAGCCACTTGGAATATCTTGAAACCTTTTACTCGAAAATAACGTGGAAAATGTAGAAAATTTTTACTCGGGAAAACATGAAAATGTTTGCAATATAATAAACTGATAAAAATATTAAAAATTTGTCCACATAGAAAGTTTTGCAAAAATTGTACTCGGAGAATACTATAAAATATTTAAACTTTGTGCTCAGAAACTATTGAAAATTTATCAAGTTTCCACTGAAAAATTTAAAATTGTAGAGATCTTAAACTCGAAACCAGTAAATTTGTTACTGGAGGCTGTTGAAAATATTGCGAATTTGTGCTCAGGAACTGTTTAAAATGTAGCATATTTGTGCTCGGAAACGGCTTACAATTTTGCAAATTTTTGCTCGAATTGCGCATTTATCCACGTGAAAAAATTGGAGATTATATGGGAGATTTTTACTTGAGGAAAACCTTTAAAATTTAAAAAAAAATTCTAGGTAGAAATTTAACATTTCTTGACTAAACGTTACTAATAAAAAAACGTCGCAGGATGCCTTCTAAATTTTCATCATTACAAACACGCAGACGTCGTGGAAAGACTAAAGTGTGTAATTTGGGTACACTCTAAAAAAAAGGTGTACCATATTGCACCTTTTGAGGTGCAATCGCATGCTACACCGGTGGCACCTTTCTGG